>CAKNXH010058962.1:0-12303 GCA_932178445.1 Andricus quercusramuli
CTTTTATCGTAATTTCAGAATAAATTAAAACATATTCACATATAATTCTAAAAATTAAATTCAAATCATTATTTCGCAACATCACAAACATTGGCGGACAATGCGTAATTGGAATAGATGTACTTTTTCTTTATTCATAATGTTTCCCCTAAGGTACTTCATTCCTTCTCATTTGCTTCCATAGCAACCTCTAACTCCTTCATTCACTCTTCCCCCAAACCATCCTCCCCTAGAATCATTACCACATTCTCTTGCCAGCTTTCTTTATTTTCCATTCCTCTCCTACATCATCCCATACGTGCTCCCATGTTTCCTCTTCCTATTCGCAAATTCTGCACTTCCTGTTATCTTTCTTTTCCCCATACATACTTGCCCTTACCTCGTTTCCCAATCTAAATCTTGCTATTCTGGTCCATATTTTCTCTCCCCATCCCTCTTCTAAATACTTTTGTACTTCTTCCTTTTTTATCATCTTATACAATATATTATATTTTGATTCCTCAATCATCCCCCATCTTTCTATTAATTGTCTTTCTCTCTCCCTTTCTTCCACTTCTTCGCAGTTGACTCCAGTCACGTCATCTATCTCCCTAGCCTTAAAGAACTCCCTGCTTTCTTCTTCCAATCTTGTTAATTCCGTCGCCCTCCCTCTCCTCTCTTCTACCACCATCAAACACTTTTTAGCTAACTCCCCTCCCTTTCCCTCCCACAGCTTAGTCTCAAAATTCCATGCCCTCTTTCCCGCTCTAGTACTAGTACCTAGTACCTAGCGTCCACCTTGTATACCTTTCTTGTAAACTTTCAATCTCTTCCATTTCTTCCCATCCCCATATATCTGCTTTGTAACCTGATACCGGCCATACCAGCGTATGAAATAATCACATTCTCCTTCTCAAATTTTTTTTGAAACCTTCTTTCTCCTATTCCCCATATCTGTTTCATTACACCTGCTGCTTTTTTTATCCTTTCTCTTATATGAGCTCTATGATCTCCATTTGCTTGCAAGGTATATCCCAAATACTTAAACTCTTTTACTTCATTTAATTTTATTCCCTTCCATCTCCCTGTCCAATCCTCCTTTCTTCCTCCTCCTTCTCTAAGCCTCATTATCTTTGTCTTTTCTGCATTTAAATTCAACTTTTTTCCATCTAAGTATTTCTCTAATCCTGTAATTAAGCCCATCATCACTTCTTTATCCTCTGCCATCAATACTATATCGTCCGCGTATGCCAGTGTATATATCTTTTCGTTCCCTGTCCCAACTCCTTCCCATCCTTTTTTTTCATTTCTTCTTCCAATTCTGATATTAATATAATAAATAAAAGTGGCCTCAGAGGACATCCTTGCCTTACTCCTCTCACTAACCAGAAACTATCTCCCACTTGCTCTCCTACTTTTACCTTGCATTTTGTCCCTCTAAAAATTTCCGATACTATCTTTATTAATCCCTCTCTTATCCCCTTTTTCACCATAACTTTTTCTATCTCAGCACGGTCTAATGAGTCAAACGCCGCTGTTAGGTCCACAAACATTGCTATCATTGCCCCTTTCTCCTTTTTAATTCTCCTATTTACTAAATAGTTCAGAACATGTATATCGTCGATCACTCCCATCCCTTTTCAAATTCCTGTCTGATTGGGTGGCTATATCTTTTTCTCCACAACTTCTTTTTTTGACCTTTCGATGAAATAGTCACATATACTTTATATAGTGTTGGCATTAATGTCACTCCTCTATAATCATGATCCTCCTCCCATTTGCCTGTCTTCACTATTGGTATCACTTCTCCTTCTTCCCATAACTCTGGCCACCCCTCTCCTCTCCATACTCTATTGCCCATTATCCATGCCCATTCCTTTAATTCTGTCCCCCCATATTTCCGTACTTGATTTGGAACATCATCTATACCAGGTGCCTTTCCATCTTTCATCATCCCTAATACCTTGACTATTTCCTCCCTTGTAATGTCCTCCTCATCTGTTTCCCTACCATATTTTCCTCCTTTCCTAACTTTCATCTCTACCCCTCCTAGTAATTCCATTAAATAATTTTCCATTCTACCATCTCAATATCCTAGTTTACTCTTTTCCTTCTTCTTCTCTCTTTATTGACAACCTTCCAAACCTCTTCATCAATCCCAGCTGTCTCCGCTTCTTCTTCAAACCTTTTATTTTCCTCCTATTTTTTTTGATCACACAACTCATCAGTTCAAAAAATAAGAAGCATTAAACTATAACTTTCATTAAAATATTCAAATAATTTTTACTTGATATATTTCCTTTAATTTGAACTTGCATTTCTGAATATTTGACTCATTAATAACCTCCTAAACTAATTACAGAAAATATAAGTTTCAATGGAATCAGATTGTAATCAATTAACAACGGCCATACCACGCTGGAAACACCAGTTCCCGTTAGGTCACTGAAGTGAAGCAGTGTTGGGCGCGGTTAGTACTTGGATGGGTGACCATTCGGGAATAATACTACTGCTTTGCTGTTGGCGGTGGTGGGTGTGGTGAGCCCACACTTGTAGTTATTTACACTACCGTCGGAAATTGTGCGCACGACTCGCGTGAGTGCTATTAAAAATCACTGCTGACTTCGAACAACTTTTTGCACGACATAGTTTCAAAAATCTGAAAATTATACGACATCGAGCTTGAAATCTTATCTTTAATTTAAGCCAAGAAAACTTAAAAAATCTTGATGGATGCCCGAGCTTTCCAAATGTTTAAAAAAATGCACTATCTCTTTTTTTCGCCAAAATATCGTGGTTCGAAGTCAGCAGTGATTTTTAATAGCGCTCACGCGAGTCGTGCGCACAATTTCCGACGGTAGTGTACTACAAGAAACTATCCACCTAGAAACACTACCCGAATCGGGTAGTGTGACGCCTACCCCTAGAGGCTCGCCGAAAGGGAAATGGCTTAATGGTATACTAGACTATTATGTGCGCGCGCAAGCGCGCGCCAACTTTTGTGTTCATGTTTCTCCTTTACTCAATTTTCGAATCACTATTTATTCCTTCAAATTCCTTGAACAATCAAATTCTTGATTTCACAACACAAAAAGATGTGAAGAATTATTTTCATTGAATCATTGAAATAATTTTTACCTAATATTTTTGTGAAAATTTGAATTATTAATAACCCTTTAAACTATTCCAGAGAGAATTAAAATATATGTGCACAGAATTTAGAAATGAAAATTCAGATAGTCATTTCACAACATCCCAAAATTACAAAAAATATATAATTGGAATAGAGGTATTTTAAACATTAACAAACTCTTATTATACAATGTATAGTCAATAGTCAATTATATCACCTTGAAGTAAATGATCAGTTCATGCTACCTGATCAAAAGAAATTAAAATTAAATCATCATGTAATTTAAAATTGTTGGAAAAAATAATCAGCTAATAATTAATTAATTTGTTTATAACATAATAAACATTCAACTATAATTTTCATTCATACATTGTAATAATTTGTATACTATATTGAGAAAAGAATTCACTATCATTTCTGAAAATTTAATATATTAGTAACCTTCCATACTAATTTCAGAGAAAATAAGATCATATTCACATATAATTTTAAAAATTGAATGAAGACACTCGTTTCACCACATCAGCATCATTTCAAAAATAATGTAATTAGTGGTATATTGAATTTAAATAATTTTTTATTGTACAAATTATATGCAGTATTTAATTAAAAAACCTGGAAGTAAATGATCAATTTATGATTTTGAATTTAAAACAATTGAAATTAAATATTTATGTAATTCAATTTTGTGGTTAAAATAAATCAGCTAATAATTAATTAAACAGTTCACAACATAAAAACCCTCAAGCAATTATTTTCATCGAAATTTAATATTTATCTGACAATTTAAATTATTCATAACCTTCCAAAGTAATACCAGGAGAAATTGAAATATATGCAGATATAATTTTGAAAATTGAATTCGGATACTCACTTCACAACATCACGAACATTTAAAAAAAATTATATCATTGTAATGGAGATATATTAAAGGCAAAAAAGAAAAACATTTTTATCATAAAAATCGATCAACCATATTATTTGCATTGAAACATGAAAATAACTTCTACCTTATATTTTTCTGAAAATTTCAATTATTCATAATATTTTAAACTAATTTCATAAAAACTTAGAACACATTTACAAATAAGTTTAAAGATTATTTAGATAATTATCTCACAACATCGCAATCATTTCGAAAATTATGAAATTAGAATAAAAGTATTTTAAATATAAATAAACTTTTATTATGCAAATCATATCCAATATTCGATTAAATAAAGATTCCTTCTATACTACAATCTTACACAAGATGTTGGGGACCTTTTTTCATATGAAGGATTTGATCTTTTATTCCTGAAAATTTAATCTATTCATAAAATAGAATCAGTCAATCAGTTTTTCATTTGAAATTGCATTTCTATACATTTAATTTATTAATGACTTTTAAAACTAATTCCAGAAAAATAAAAAATAAATGTATATATTAATTAATCATTTCACAACATAAAAAGCAATGAACAGTTATTTTAATAAAAACATTCGAATAATTTTTACTTTATATTTTTTCTGAAATTTTGAATTAATAATAACCTTTTAAACTAATTCCACAAAAAAGTGAAAAATATGTACATATAATATTGAAAGCAGAATTCAGGTACTTATTTCACAACATCGAAAAATTTACCAAAATTATACAATTGGAATAGAGGTATTTCAACATAAATAATCTTTTATCATAGAAATTATAGCCAATATTCAATTTCATGGCCTTCAATCAATCAATCAAATTCAATCAAATTCAATCAAATCAAATAATCAATTTATGTACTTGATTTAAAAAAATTAAAATATAATCTTTATGTAATTTAATATTGAAAAAAATTGATCAGCTAATGATTCATTGATCTGTTGCCAACATAAAAAGCATTCAACTATAATTTTCATTCAGGCATTCAAACAATTTTTACTTTACATTTTTTTTTAATTTACTGAAAATTCGATTTATAAGTAACCTTTTATAGTAATTTCAGAGAAAATTGAAACATGTTCACAAATAATTCTGAAAATTAAATTCAAATCATTATTTCGCAACATCACAAACATTGGCGGACAATGCGTAATTGGATTAGATGTACTTTTTCTTTATTCATAATGTTTCCTCTAAGGGACTTCATTCTTTCTCATTTGCTCCCCTAGCACCCTCTAACTCCTTCATCCACTCTTCCCCTAAACCATCCTCCCCTAGAATCAATACCACATTCTCTTGCCAGCTTCCTTTATCTTCCATTCCTCTCCTACATCCTTCCCATACATGCTCCCATGTTTCCTCTTCCTATTCGCAAATTTTGCACTTCCTGTTATCTTTCTTCTCCCCATACATACTCGTTTCCCAATCTAAATCTTGCTACTCTGGTCCATCTTTTCTCTCCCCATCCCTCTTTGAAATACTTTTGTACTTCTTCCTTTTTTATCATCTTATACAATATATTATATTTTAATTCCTCAATCATCCCCCATCTTCCTATTAATTGTCTTTCTCTCTCCCTTTCTTCCACTTCTTCGTAGTTGACTCCAGTCACATCATCTATCTCTCTAAGAACTCCCTGCTTTCTTCTTCCAATCTCGTTAATTCCATCGCCCTCCCTCCCCTCTCTTCTACCACCATCAAACACTTTCTCGCTAACTCCCCTCCCTTTCCCTCCCACAGCTTAGTCTCAAAATTCCATGCCCTCTTTCCCGCTCTAGTACTAAATTTATCCCTTTGCGTTGCTTCTCTCACCATATATCCCGGCGCCCTCTCGTCTACCCTTAGCGTACACCTTATATACCTTTCTTGTATAGTCTCAATCTCTTCCATTTCTTCCGATCCCCATATCTCTGCCCCGTAACCTGATACCGGCCATACCAGCGTATCAAATAATCACATTCTCCTTCTCAAATTTTAGTTGAAACCTTCTTTCTCCTATTCTCCATATCTGTTTCATTACCCCTGCTGCTTTTTTTATACTTTCTCTTATGTGAGCTCTATGATCTCCATTTGCTTGCAAGTTATATCCCAAATACTTAAACTCTTTTACTTCATTTAATTTTATTCCCTTCCATCTACCCGTCCATTCCCCCTTTCTTCCTCCTCCTTTTCTAAACCTCATTATCTTTGTCTTTCCTACATTTAAATTCAACTTTTTTTCATCTAATTATTTCTCTAATCCTGTAATTAAGCCCATCATACCTTCTTTATCCTCTACCATCAATACTATATCGTCCGCGTATGCCAGTGTATATATATTTTCTTTCCCTATCCCAACTCCTTCCCATCCTTTATTTTCATTTCTTCTTCCAAGTCTGATATTAATATAATAAATAAAAGTGGGCTCAGAGGACATCCTTGCCTTACTCCTATCACCAACCAGAAACTATCTCCCACTTGCTCTCCTACTTTTACCTTGCATTTTGTCTCTCTAAAAATTTCCGATACTCTCTTTGTTAATCCCTCTCGTATCCCCTTTTTCACCATAATTTTTTCTATCTCAGCACGATCTAATGAGTCAAACGCCACCGTTAGGTCCACAAACATTGCTATCATTGCCCCTTTCTCCCTTTCAATTCTCTTATTTACTAAATAGTGCAGAACATATATATCGTCGATCACTCCCATCCCTTTTCAAATTCCTGTCTGATTGGGTGGCTCTATCTTTTTCTCCACAACTTCTTCTTTTGACCTTTCGATAAAACAGCCACATATACTTTATATAGTGTTGGCATTAATGTCACTCTTCTCTAATCATTAACCTCCTCCCATTTGCCTGTCTTCACTATTGGTATAACTTCTCCTTCTTCCCATAACTCTGACCACCCCTCTCCTCTCCATACTCTATTGCCCATTATCCATGCCCATTCCTTTAATTCTGTCCAACCATATTTCCTTACTTCATTTGGAATATCATCTATACCAGGTGCCTTTCCATCTTTCATCAACCCTAATACCTTGACTATTTCCTCCCTTGTAATGTCCTCCTCATCTGTTTCCCTACCATATTTTCCTCCTTTCCTAACTTTCCTCTCTACCCCTCCTAGTAATTCCATTAAATATTTTTCCATTATATCATCTCAGTATCCTGGTTTACTCTTTTCCTTCTTCTTCTCTCTTTATTTAAAACCTTCCAAACCTCTTCATCCATCCCAGTCTCCGCTTCTTCTTCAAACCTTTTATTTTCCTTCTCCTTTTTTTGATCACACAACTCATCAGTTCAAAAAATAAGAAGCTTTAAACTATAACTTTCATTAAAATATTCACATCATTTTTACTTGATATATTTCCTTTGATTTGAACTTTCATTTCTGGATATTTGACTTATTAATAACTTTCGAAACTAATTACAGAAAATATAAGTTTCAATTGAATCAAAATATAATTAATTAACCAGTTCATAACATGAAAAGCGTTACACAATTATTTTCATTGAAACATTCAAATTATTTCTAGATTATCTTCTCCTTTAAATTTGAAATTTCATTTCTGTACATTCAATTCATTACTAACTTTTTAAACTAATTAAAAAAAAACGTACATATGTATAATCTTGAAAATTGAATTCAGATAGAGTTATTTCACAACGTCACAAGTATTTGAAAAGATTATATAATTGCAATAAAGGTATTTAAAAAAAAAATTAAACTTGCATTATAAAAGTAATAACCAATATTCAATTACATAACCTTCGTGTAAATAATCAATTTATGTTACTGGAATAAAGAAAAAAATATTTAATTCAATTCCTTTGAAATTTGAAGTTTTTGACAAAATTAATCGACCAACAATTAATTAAACTGTTTACAACATAAAAAGCATCAAACTATTATTTCAATTGAATCATTCAAATAATTTTTACTTTATATTTTTTAAACATGAAATTTCATATCAGAAAATTTATGTTTCAATAGAATCAGTTAATAATTAATTAATCATTTCACAATGTAAAAAGCATTAAGCAATTAGTTTCATTGAAACATTCAAGTAATTTTCACATTTTACATACATGTTTTTTGTTTAAAATTGCATTTCTTTACCTTTA
This sequence comes from Andricus quercusramuli, assembly GCA_932178445.1. Classification (NCBI taxonomy): domain Eukaryota; kingdom Metazoa; phylum Arthropoda; class Insecta; order Hymenoptera; family Cynipidae; genus Andricus; species Andricus quercusramuli. Next base: position 8,128 of record CAKNXH010058962.1, read on the forward strand.
ATTCAACAGTAAGCTTTAAAAATAATTTGAAAAATTTTGTAAATATATATTTTCATATCATTTTGAAAACTTAATTCATATACAGTCATTTCACAACGTCACAAGCGTTTGAAATGATTATATAATTGCAATGTAGGTATTTTGAAGAAAAAGTAAACTTTTACTATAAAAATAATAACCAATATCCAATTACATAACCTTCAAGTAAATAATCAATTTCTGCTACATAATTGAAAACAAAATCCAATTCAATCTTTATTTAATTTAAAGTTTTCAACAAATTTAATTGAAAAAAATAGCTCAAACTATTTACATCATAAAAAGAATGGAACCATTATTTTTATTAAAATATATTCAAATAATTTTTACTTTATATTTAAGAAAATGAAATTACATTTCTGAAAATTGGAATTATTAATAACTTTTTATACTAATTTAAAAAAAAAATAAACATATTATTCTGCTATCATTTTGAACATTAAATTCAGATACTCATTTAAGCATTAACCTTAAACGTTAACATTAACATTAGCATTAACATTAAATAATTTTTACTTTATATATATATATATATATATATTTTTTTTTTTTTTCCAATTTGAAATCTCATTTCTGACATTTTTAAATTATTAATAACCTTTCAAACTAATTCCATAAAAATGTAAGTTTTAATAGAATCAGTTAATAATTAATTAATCAGTTTAAAACCTAAAAAGCATTACACAATTATTTTCATTAAAACATTTAAATAATTTTTACATTACATTTTCCTTTAAATTTTAAATTTCACTTCTATACATTCAATTCATTAGTAATATTTTAAACTAATTAACAAATAAAAATAAAATATATGTACATATAATCTTGAAAATTGAACTCAGATAGAGTTATTTCACAACGTCACAAGTGTTTGGAAAGATTATATAATTGCAATAAAGGTGTTTTCAAGAAAAAGTGAACTTTTATTATAAAAATAATAACCAATATTCAATTACATAACCTTTAAGTAAATAAGCAATGTATGTTATATAATTGAAAAAAATTAAATTCACTCTTTATTTAACTTAAAGTTTTTAACTAAATTAATCAACCATTATTTAATTGAACTGTTTAAAACATAAAAAGAATGAAACCATTATTTTCATTGAAATATTCAAATAATTTTTACATTATATTCTCCTTTAAATTTTAAAATTAATTTCTATACATTCAATTCATTACTAACCTTTTAAACTAATTAAACAATAAAAATAAAATATATCTACATATAATCTTGAAAATTGAATTCAGATAGAGCCATTTCACAACGTCACAAGTATTTGAAAAGATTATATAATTGCAATAAAGGTATTTTAAAGAAAAAGTAAACCTTTACTACAAAAATAATGACAAATATTCAATTACATAACCTTCGTGTAAATAATCAATTGTATGTATATTTGAACTCTCCCTTTTACGGGTTCGAGGGCCTCCGCTCCCTGTACATATGTTTACATTTCATCCTTAGTCTAACTTACTCGCTACTTATTTTCTAATGCATCGCCTTATATACCAACAATAATCTTAGTACTACTCTTCTTAAACTACAGACAATGAGCGATCTTCCCGGGCTTCCGTTTTCTCTTACCATCAAATTCATTTAGACCGATTTGAAAATTTACTCGTTAGATTCCTTTAAACAGGATTACCCGTTTGGCTCTGCCCTGATCCCTTGCTTTCTCTTATTTCTTCCAGTTTTTTCATCCACATCACTCCCTGCCCATTACCATCCAAGATCCCTCTCACACATTCATCCACACTCAACTGTCCATCTTCCTCTCCTGTACACCTCTCTAACACATGTGCCCATGACTCCACTTCGTACCCACATACTCTGCATAGATTGTCCTCTTCATCCATCCAATATCTACAAGCTCTCACTCCTTCTCCCATTCTAAACCGTATCACCCTATTCCATTTCTCTTCCTTTTTCATCTTTTGCAAATATTCTGGTTCCGTCACCCCTTTGACCATCATATACCATCTATTGTACTTCGAATCCATAATCTTTCTCCATCTCTCTTCTCCTTGTCTTACTAATAGCTCTAATTCAATCTTCTGCCAATCCACAACCCCTTCCTGTATATCACACACACTCCTCATTTTTTTTCTTTCTTCCTCCCATTTTGAATTTCCCAAATTGCCTCTCGTCTCCTGGTTCCGAACTTCGTCCAAGCATACTTGTGCTATTCTGCTCCCCTCTCCCCTTTTCAGCTTCTCTTCAAACCTCCAGGCTCTCTTAATTTGTCTAGTTACCATTTTTTCCCTTCCTAGTTCTTCTCTTATCATGTATCCTGGACAACTCCAACTGACCCCCATTACCCATCTCAGAAATCTCTCATGTATGCTTTCCACTTTCCTATGTTCCTTCCATCCCCAAACCTCCACTCCATAACACAACACCGCCCAAACCAACGCATCAAACAACCAAACCCTCATTCTCCAATCGTCCTTGAACCTTCTCTTTCCTATACCCCATACTTGGCCCATTACTTTACTCGCACTTTCGATTATTTTCCTCACCTGCAAATCGTTTCCCACTCCTGACTCAAACCAAAAACCTAGGTAACAGAACTCCTCCACAATTTCCACTGTTTGTCCGTTCATCTTCCAAACGTAACCTATTTTGGTCTTTTTATTTCTGAAGCACATCACCTTGATCTTCCCTACGTTCACCGTCAGTTCTTTTGTTCCCACGTACTGTTCGAAAATTCTTATCATTAGGTTCATCCCCTTCTCATCGTCTGCTATTAGAACTACGTCGTCCGCGTATGCTAGGGAGTATATTTTGCTATTACCCAGGATCGTCCCCCCTTTCCCTTTCTCCTTTAGCTTCTCCTCTAGGTCTGCCAGCAGCAAATTAAAAAGTAGTGGACTCAACGGGCACCCTTGCCTTAGACTGATATTGAAAAAAAATCAAATAAAATCTTTATTTAATTTAAAATTTTAAACAAAATAATCAACCGAAAATTAATTAAACTGTTGACAGCATAAAAAGCATGCAACTATTATTTCCATTGAAACATTCAAATAATCTTTACTTTATATTTTTTAAACATGAAATTTCATTTCATAAAATTTGAATGATTGATAACTTTTTATACTAATTTTCGAAGAAATTTGAACATAGTATTTATACTATAATTTTTAAAATTGAATTGAGATATTCATTAAAGCATCAATCTATATTTTTCATTGAAACATTTGAATAATGTTTATTTTATATATTTTTTCCAAATTCGAGCTCTCATTTCTGACAATTTGAAGTATCAACAACCTTTTAAACTAATTCCAGAAAATTTAAGTTTCAATAGAATCAGTTAATAATTAATTAATCAGTTCACAATTTAAATAGCATTAAACAATTAGTTTCATTGAAAAATTCAAGTAGTTTTCACACTATATATATATATATATATATATATATATATATATATATGCCTTGCTTAAAAAGGAATCGTATACTATTTCTTCGTGACTATAGTACATACCATGTCGTGGTAGATACAATAATATCGGCGGGAATATAACGCGCATATATCCTGATAAAGAACATCTGCGCCTGGATTAAAAATGTAGAAAAAATTTAATAACAACTTACATTGAAATTAATAGTAAAAGTAACTAAATTGAAATACTTATCGGCGATCGATAAAATGAGAAATCTACTTTTTTAATCCTGTTATAGTTTTAATTTTTATATATAGAGGTCACCTTATGACTTACTATAGCTAACAGAAATTCTTTCTCCATGAAATTACGAGTTTTCATCTATAGGATCAACGATCAAAAATGCAACATTGAAGTTAATTTTGTTAAAAGCTATGTAACAGAATCCCTGGGAGGAACCGCAAAGAGTGACTGTTTTGTTATAAGATGTGTTTTTTGTTTGTTATATCTTCGAAACGAACTGTCAAATAAGAAAGTTTGCCAGGTTTCGGAAATGTTCAGATTTTTGGGTGACTTTGGTTGTAAGAAAATGTGTTTTCTTACTTAAATCTTGGTAACGAATTTTCAGCAAAAACATTTTTCTTGGTTTCGCGAATTTTCAGGTTGTTTTTACTGTTCATATAAGTTTGACCGTTGGGTCATTATGCACCCGGATCAGTTATCCTTCTTGCGAAAAAACGGATATGA
>CAKNXH010058963.1:4680-27481 GCA_932178445.1 Andricus quercusramuli
GTTTCAATTCTATTTTTGCGATTAAATCGAAAACTACGCGTCTGATCTCAATACAATGTAAATATCGCTATCACTTGTGAGGTTTTTCCCAAAAATGAAAATTTTCAGTTTCAACGCTATTTTGGCGATTAAATCGAAAACTACGCGCCCAATCGCAAAATAGCGTGAATAACGTCATCACTTGTGAGTTTTTTTCCAAAAATGAGATTTTTCAATTCCAATGCTATTTTTGCGATTAAAACGAAAACTAGGCGTCTAATAGCAAAACAACGTAAATATCGTTGTCACTTGTGAGGTTTTTCCCAAAAACGACTCCCAGTATTTTTTCCTTAGAATGCGCATCTGAAGGCGAAAATGTTCTATCTTCTCGCGTTTTTCATAAAAACAGGTTTAAAAAGCGAAAATTACCTGATGTTTACGCAACGTGGTTTTTTCGTTTTCAAGTGATATTGAACATTAAATCTTCAACATCTCCGAAAATATTGCTACTACGAATGAAATAATGTCAGTTTCCGAATCAGTGCTAAAAAAGACATAAATAAATGCCATAAATGTCAAATAAATAAGAATTTTATATGTTTTCTTGACGAAGTGTAATATAAATTATTCATAATAAAATTATTTTTAAAAATCTGCACGCTGCATGGGTGCGCTTCTTTTAGGTCTCACGCTTTGCGCTCAGTCTTTGTTCTTCCGCCGCGCTTGTGCATAAACCGTTTACAATTACAGATCGATCCTTTAAGATATGTAATTTGGTGATTGCGCCCGGGACTCCTGTTTTGCGTGAAAGTGTTTGCTGTTACGAATTTCACTGTACCTAGCTTGTGTCGTTTTTTCAGAAATTCAAATTTGTGATTTTAATGTTTGTTGCCATTAAAACGCAAATTACGAACCTTATCAAAATATGATTAGAGAAAATTTCTACATTTTATCTAGGCAAAAAATTTAGCGTTAAGCGTTTTATTCGATCTTGCGTCGTTATTCAAAAAATTAGTTGAATCACAATAGTTGAACTAAATAGTTGAATCACAACAAAACACTTACATTACGAAAAAATTGTTTAATTTTTAGCAAAAAATATGATTTCTCAGCATAAAAATTAATTGTCGACCAAAAAGTTGAATCATAAACTTGTGAGGGATACATACTGAACCAAACGTGGAATAACTAACTTTTCAGTTAAAAAAATTAATTGAAAAAAAAGAATTTCCAATAAAATAGTCACAATTTTCAAATTAATAGTTCAATTATTAACCAAAAATATGAATTTTCAACAAACCATAAATTCTCAAGCTCTTAGTCCACTTTTCCACGAAATTTTCGAATTTTCGAGCCAAAAGGACAAATTTTTTACATAACAGTTCATTTACGACCAACTAGGTGAATTTTAAATTAAAACCATGTATGTTCAACTAAAAAATTCATTATTTACAATGTAGTTCAACTTTAAACCAAGTAGTTGATTTTTCTGCAAAAAAATGTATTCTTAATGAAATATGCTGTTGAAATATGTTGGATAGGTAGTATTTCAACCAAAAGAGATTCAAATTTGAAGACAAAAACAGTTGAAGTAAACTAAAAAACGACAAATTTTGAACAAAACAGCTGAATCCTCAACCAACACGGAATAATTTTCAAACAAGCAGTAACATTTTCAGTCAAGAAAATTGATTCTCAACAAGAAAAAAAGAAGTTAAAGTTTCAAGTGAAACAGATTAATTAAAATAAAAACAGTTGAAAAGAATTTACTTTCACACTTATATTCAGCGGTCCCAAAAAATCTGTAGAATTGTGGAATTTTGACATTTTAGAGCGAAATTTCTATTCAGCTGCCATAAAAACGTATAAATACTAATTTTCATAAAATTTCAACCATTTAAAAAAAAAATGTATTTGTGGTATTATATCCTCCATTTAAAATTTTTGAAGTCTGATACCAAATTCGGACTCAGCGACCTGAAAAACTTACAAATACTCATTTGCATGAAAATTCAACGATTTTCAAATTTTGGTATCGGCCATTACACGTTTCCAAATCACGGAGGTGGGAAGGTTTGCCTCTTACCTGTGCATGGATTTATATATGCTGGAGGTAAGAACGTACAGCTTGTATCTGCTAGTATGGCAACACTAGCGCCGGCGATATATACCCGAACTAGATAGGCGATATTGCTGATAAAGGATGAACGTTGTCGCCTCCGAACGTTCTTTCGCCAATTCCAATAAAAGTCCATCTAAAATCGATTTACATCGAAAAATAGGCAAAACGTTGTCACCTCCGAAAACGGAGGTAACAACGTTATATATGAGGCGACAACGTATGTATGTATGTATATATATATATACACACACACATATATGCGAGTGTCCCACCTACTCAGGAACCTGTACAGGATCCTTCATAGACACTTTTTGCAAATGTGTCCCACTTTCATAGAAACCTGTACAGGTTCCTCCCTAGAGAATTGCTTGCAATAACATCCACGATAATCCAGGAATCTGTACAGGTATTTGAATACCCAGGTTCCTCTACAGGAATGTGCGCAAGTTCCCTCGCAGGATCCGCGGCAGGAACCGGTGTACCAGGAACCTGTGTACGTTTCTGTACAGGAAACTGTGCAGGAACCTCCAATGGAACCTGCCAGGTTCCTGAACAGGAATTTTCAGCTGGGACCAGTATAGCCCCTAAATGAAAAGGTAACATGGTGCGACTGCATACTCTGTGGTGCGAGAAACACCCAGAGCCCTCGCATTTTTCTCAAAAACGTCTCCGAAACCGTACCGAGGAACTCCGCAAAAAAGTTTATATAAGCGGAGCGCCTACTCAACCGCAGCCAGAACAAGCCGGCAACAGAGGAAGAGAGGCGACATTGAGACCAATCGCGAGCAGGCATCCAATAGAAGAAGAGCGATGCTCCAGGACCCAAAGAAACATCAACATTCAGGTTTCTCTCAAGCCCAAAGATCTGGCTGAGCTGGATGACGAGCTTCGTGGAGATTTTTCCGAAAAATCCAACCTCTGGACTATCAATTGTAGTGTGTATAATGCAGCGAGCGCTTTGGCAGACTCGAACAGGACCACAAAAGCAACGATTGATCATAATACCAAAAGACGAGTGCATCAACTCAGCACAGAGATAGGCTGGACAAGGCACTACGCGTCCCGCATCCAGCGTGTGATTGGCTACATAACATCTGGCAGGACTTTCACTGCCAAGGTTCGACTGTTTGCGCGCGAACTGCGGATCCGTAATCACACACTCAACAAGTCAAAGCTACTGACCATCAGGCAGCATATTGTTGACCGAATACGAGTACTATCTAACGCTAGGAGAAGTCTAGAGCGGAGAGCGAGGTGGGTCAGAGAAAATCAACACTGCAAGAAAACTCAAAGAACATAAATAGCTTCAAGGAGCCGTGCACTGCCCTCATAACACCTGAGGAGGAATGCCCACCTGTTACTACCGGGGAGGTGAAAAACGTATTAAGAGGTCTGAAAAAATATTCCACTCCGGGACCAGATGGTATCAAGACCTTCTGGTCAAAGAACTTTCCTTCAACCCACCAGCATCTGGCCCACTTTTTTACCTCATATCTAAAGTCGGAAGAGCCTATTCCGGAGTGGTTGGTGGAAGGGCGCACAGTGCTCCTGCCAAGGACAGGCAACTTAGCTGACCCCAAGAATGATAGGTCAATAACTAGTCTGAACACGCTGTATAAGATCTTCACAGCTATCCTAAATTATAGGATTGTTCGGACAATTGGACCTGTGCGGCGAGAGGTGTACGATCAACGCGGCTCAAAGAAAGGCGTACCAGGATGTCGGGAGAACCTGTTCATCGATAGATGTGTCTGCGAAGACGCAGCATCCTATCAGCATTACCTATCGATGGCCTGGATTGATTTCCGGAAAGCTTTCGATTCAACCTCCCATAGACTTATCATCTATCTGTTAGAAAGCCTGAAGGTTCATCCAGACATCGTGAGGTGCATAGAGAGATTAATGCCGTTTTGGAAAACCAGATTTACTATCTCATCTGGAAAACATCGTGTGATCACTAACAGTGTCACCTTTCAGAGAGATGTGTTTCAGGGCGACACCATGGCTTCAATTCGTGCTGAAGTTGCTACCGTGAAAGAATCAACGTCAGCTGATTTGGGAAAGGTAAACAGAACTTTGTCTGACTTATCGCAGGACCTTAAAGCCTTCAACACCAGGCTCTCAGATCCAACAAACATCCAACAAAGAATCCAACATTGCCGGAAACACAACAAGGATCGAAGATCTTGAGGTTAAAGTCGCTGAACTTCAGGGTCAGGCCCACTCTGAACCGACGCAGGGACTATCTTCGAATATTCTCGGTGGGTTTGAAGACCGTATCAAACGTAAAAATAATATAATCATTTTTGGCCTCCCAAAAGCTACGCATGTACTCACGCCACGGAGTGATTCCCCTCAAGCTCAAGATAAGTTAACTATCTTCAACCTCTTTCAATCCTTCCTTTCCGATAAGATTGTCTTGGGAGAGTTTGAAACATGGCTTATCGGGAAATTTTCTCTGACAGTTCCAAGGCCCAGACCTGTTGAAGTAATCTTCACAACTCAACAGTCTGCTCTGCGAGTTCGAAAGGCCTTCGTGAATGCGAGACTATTCCAGCAAATACCAGCTCAATTAAAAGACTTGAGTGTCTCTATCAACCGGACACAATTGCAACAAGAGGAATACAGAAGGGCCAAGAAGGAGCTGCACGCCAGAATCAGTACCGGAGAAAAGAATCTATACATTCAGAATCGCCGAGGTATTCTAACTGTCGTCAGAGTTACTCCGAACAGTACAAACGCCAACCCACGACAACAGAACATTTAAGTCAGGTAAAATGGTGTGTTTTTCACCAGAACACACGTGGCCTTAATACTAAGTTTAGTGTAGTTCACAAATTCCCCGATGTTAATCACTATGACCTCATTATTGTCACTGAGTCTTGGTTGAAGCCTACCATCCCGGACCATAACATTTTTTATGACAACCTAATATTAACCAACTAATATTAACCTAGCACCCATTCGTGAACTTGATAATAATATTAACATCGTAGGCCTCAAAGTAATAAAACAATCTGTCACACTAATTTCACTTGCAATACATTGTCCGCCTGATGTTACATCTTTGCAGTTCTCAACCTTTCTTGACAACCTACAAGACCTCCATGACCTTCAATGCGCTAACATAGCGATTATTGGTGATTTTAACGCTCCTAAATTCATAGATTTTACACTTGGCAATTTGAATGACAAAAAATCTGGCCTCTTTCTAATTATCATTAAGTCTTTCGATCTGGTACAAAGAAATGCCGTCTGCTTTCACAAATTTTCAATGTCATGTATCTAAGGCTCTTATACCACTAGTCCCAGAAGATGCTTACCATCCTGCTATATCACTCGATACTACCCTTAAACCTAGGTACTGTTTAAATTTCGCTAGTGCCGTCCCTGAACCGCATCACCCTAGCTTAATTGTAAGAAAGCTAACTTCTCCGCATTGTATGTAGGTCTCGCTAATATTAACTGGTCTTTCTTAGAGCTTACTGATGATGTGCCGGTGGCCTACTTCGCATTTACTGATGTTTTATTCCAGCTTATCAGGGACTGCGTTCCCATTTTTAAATTTAAGACATTACGTCATAAAAAATACCCCCCTTGGTTCTCCCAATCTCTTATAAATGATATATCCATCAAAGATAACCTTTTGAAAAGAAGTAAGCATGGGGACCCTACTTATTACATCGATAAGATAAAACTTGTCTCGGTTAACATTAGCAAAACAATAAAAAGAGATCATCTCAGTGACATCAGTGGCATTGAGAAGGACATAAGAGTCAACCCAGAATCTTTCTGGAAATTTATAAACAATAACAAATCGAACACCAGACAATCAAAGACTATGTATTGCGGCCTGGCAACTTTGAGCGATCCACTGTCGATTGCGAATACGTTTGCTGATGTTTTTTCTAGTGCGTTTCAAGTCTCCGATGCACTTGAGGAAACCCCGTACGTCCCTTTTGACTTTTATGTTCAAAACTCCTTTTTTTAACAAATAAAAATGTAGCAACCGCAGCCAAGACTCTCAAGGCTTCAGAAAAGGCAGGTATTGATCAAATCCCTAGTTTTTTTGTCAAAGATTACGCCTCTGTGTTATCCGAACCGCTGGCTATAATTTTTAATATCGCCCTCAAAACAGGCTTGTTTCCAGTCGCCTGGAAGAGCTCCAAGATCGTTCCTGTCTCTAAAGCTGGTGACAAGTCGAAGATAGCTATTCACTGTCCTGTGGCCATCATTTCTAACTTTGCAAAAGTTTTTGAGTTTTCAATAGTCGCTTTAATTCATGTTCCAATCAAACCCATTCTTACTGATGAACAACATGGGTGTGTTCAAAGGAGGTCTACGGTCACCAACCTTATGTGTTTCACATAATACCTTATTCACGCTCTACAAAAAGGTTACCAGGTTGACGTGATTTATACTGACTTTTCAAAAGCTTTCTACAGAATCGATCACACAATTCTTAAATAAAAAATGCATGATATTGATATCCCTAGTAATTTAACGCAGTTACTGATTAGTTATTCATCAAATACGTCTAACCGTGTAATGCACCAAAGTTTCTCATCAAAAACTTTTTATTCCACATCAGGGGTTCCTCAAGGCTCGGCTCTTGTTTCGCCGATTTTTAATATTTACGTGAACGACATTGAATCGAACATAAAATCCAATATTCTTAAATATGCCGATGATGTGAAACTTTTTAGAACTATAACGAGCCAAGTAGATTACGATATACTCCAGTCCGATCTTGATGTCCTCTTCAAATGGTGTAATGGCAATAAATTGCCATGAAATATTAAAAAATGCTGCGTCATGACTTTTTCAAAGTCAGACAGCCCAGTTTTTCATGATTACAACATTGACATTACCCCACTGGAAAGGGTTTTCTCCATCCGTGACTTTGGTCTATTATACGACCCTAAACTTCTTTTTACAGATCAGATTCAAGCAATGGTATCCTCTACCTCAACGGCGCTTGGGTTTATAATTCGTTCTACCAAACATTTTAGTGACATTTTTGCTATTACTATGCTTTATAATGCTATGGTAAGATATAATCTGCAACACGATACATTCAAAATACGTCACTCAAGTTGAAAGTGTTCAAAAAAGGTTCATTAAAGATATTACTCTCAAACGTTTCAGAACCTACCCCTCTCGAGGCTCAGACTGCCTAGCTATGTGTGCGAGTTTTCAATCCGAAGTTTAAGGTACCTCGATCTGTTAGCCCAACGAATAATTTTGACCTATTTTCTGTGACCAAACCTGATTATTTAAGATGCGTTAACACATATATAATTCAGGCTAGAAATGCGTTATAATACTTCTCTTCTACATATTATTGTTTATCCTTTTTGGAAGCTATAAAATTATACTACACAACAGCCTAACTTTATTTAACTTGTTTAATTTTTGAAACATTCAAATATTTTTATTTTCGCTTTGTCTTAAAACTTGGGTTTTACACACGCAATCGCCGCCGCTATTGAGCTGTATACATATAGATTTAGTTTTCTTTTGTCTTATAAGACGTTCATATGTTTTGTTACAATGTTACCCTTTAAATGGCCTAATTAGGTCGCGGGGAATGTAATTGAAATAAATAAATAAACATTTATATTTTCAAGTCCTCTAAAAGACCTCCAAATTCTCTGTCAATTTTAGGAATTTTAAAAAAACGAGGCCCCCTTTTCGTTCTCTTGGGACTTATGAAATTATTGTGTATCTGTATGTGGTTTAATTTTAGACCGTATCCATTTCAAATCACGCAGGTTCTACACTCGAAGCGGCAAAATCTCTCGAGGATAAAATATTTGTTTTTTTTTCAGAGGAAATTAAGCGATACGTATTTTTGCGATTTGGGAAAAAAAATTCTTACGAAGTTATGCGTATTTGAATTTTTTGCTATGTTTTTAAAAAAAAATCCCAATTTTTTCATCAAATTTGTATACCTTTCTTGCAAATTTTTCTTAATTTTCACTATCACAAGGGAAATACTTTGTGAGTTTTGTGCAGGCTAAATAACTTTTTTGGCTAAGAGAATTTTTTTTCATAAATTCGAATTTTTGCATTTTTCTTGCAAACAAAAACATCGGGGAGTCCTCCCTACAGTGGATAGCTTCCTACAGTGGACATTTGTAAATAAAAGCGAAATGCTTAGAGAAAACCTAATTTGCGAATTTGGAATGATTTAAGTTTATAAAAATGCATCATAAGACGGCATTTCATGTTATACTTGATTATAATAATAGAAGAAAGTATAAAAAACTATTTTTGACATGGTCAATTTTACGTTCTATGCAATAAACTTATTATAAATATATTCCTTGAGGCTCCCATTTTCCTACAATGGATACCAGCCTCATCCCTACAGTGGAATTCCAGTAAAAAGTTTTGGATAATTTACACTTGTGACGGTCTTGTTAACTACACTCTTTTAACATGAATATAAGCTAGTTATGTTTATTCGACCGAAAGATATACCGTGACGTGTTCGTAGACAGGGCGCAAGGACTACTGAGGCCCCGAGGGCCTTGTACAGGCATCGTAGGTAGACTACCCTTAGCTAAAATCTATGAGAGGGGAGAGTGGTAAAGTACAAGTATTACACCCCCTTTGTTAGACTCGTTTTGCTCCTGAAAAACGCAATTTAACTACCTTAGGTGCTGCTAACGCCTTACTACTTTCAACTTCATGTGCAGGAGTAGCCTGCTGAACGTAGGTAACAATATTTGGCGCTGGAGATGCGTTATTATCTATGTTGTTCGTTGTACAAAATAGGTGGAGACAGACTTTCGGTAGACATTTTTTGTACTAGATCGCAGAATCCGCATTTGTGCATTGAGAATAAGGTTATTAATACTAACGCAACATAACCTAAGTACGTAAGAATTTCTGTGGTGGTTTCAGTCCATGTTCTTGTTCGCCATTCATTTCTGACTCTATTTAAAACATCTTCGATGTCATCTAATGCTCTACCTGCTTGCAGTAATTGTTCATTATCAATCTGTTTTTGGATTGGTAGTATTTTATCGTTGAGGAAATTTAGATCGTAACCGGTATACGGAATAGAAATATTTTTTGTGTAATAGACGTGTTTCTTCAATTCTTTACCTTTTTTTAACTTAACTATGGCACCTTCGGTAGTTAAAATACAATTGCTCTCTGACGATAGAAGTGACGCCTCGCTGATTTAAAGCTAATAAAAACTAGGTAATCGATTTTGAGAACGGATATTTCACATGTTGATGAATCTAGTGTTTTAATGCTATTACGGATAATTTGGTTTTTGCAACTATGTGCATCAGCTAACAAGTAAGTTGGATGAGAACGTTCACAGATTTTGATTTTCGAGTAACTTGCACTTGAATATTTCTTTTTCATTCGTAGGGACGTACATGGGTTTCGGATTATTCAAAAAAATGAGCTGTTCCTTCGGAACGGGTATTAGGAATTGATTGCCATGTTGCTTCGGTATCGGGATTCAATGTTGGATTTTATATTCGTCAATTTCAAATAGTGGTATGTTAACTGAGTACAATAATTTCCCATTATTCCAACCAATTCTTATTTCAGATATGTCAATAATATGTTGATAATTTACTTCTTTGAGTAGTAAAGCATACTTTACGTTAAATTTATCCTCAAAATTGTTAAGGGATTCAATGATCAATGTTGGTGTTAAAATTTGCCGATTTAATAGGCCATGTTTACCATCGTTAATCGAGCTTATTAACAGTGTGATATCTTCCTTTAACTCATCTGTTTAGAAACTGGAAATGTTGTTTCACTTAATTTCTCATCATGAACGAATACACTGAATGAAAAAATGCCTCACTGACTTTTAAATTGATTTATTAATCAAACACACGTAAATATTATTGCACAGTGAAAAGGGTTATAACAAGCAGAATAGTCAAGAATTAAATGTCAAATTACATAGAAAAAATGACTAAGTTGAAAAACAATGAGAGGTATAAAAATATCATAGAATTGGAAAATTGTCAAAACACGGGCGCGCTACTCAAGCATTGAAAGCTAACTGAAGCCTGTTAGAGGGTTCGTGCCCACCCTGGAAAGTGGGGGTACGAATGACGTCGACTGACTAACGGGACCCTTAGAGAAGCGCACGTAGGCACTCGCCGTTCTCCGTTTAAAAGTGAAGAAATATTTTTAATTGAGTGAAACTCAAACATCCTCCCCTCTTTGAAAGACTCGAATCCAGGCTTTCGAAATAATTGAATGATCTATAATCTGAATTTAAAAATCACAAGCTTTGGTTAATTAGTTGCACTTCGTAATTGGGTTCGATAATTGCACATGACACTAATAATTCACAGCTTAATTGTCCTTAGCAAGCTCGTTCTTTTTGGGGAGAAAGCACAATTGTGTGATTGCACGTGTTGTTTCTCCTTTTGCTGTTGTAATAGTGGCCTTCCTGGCCACTCCGTCCTTTCCTGGATGAAGGGCAGATACCTTGCCTACCATCCACTGTAGCGGAGGGAGTTGATTGTCTTTTAAAAGGACAACGTCGTCGATTTCTAGGTTTGTTGCTGAGCCACGTCGCCATTTCGTGCGTTCCTGAAGACTACTGAGGTACTCAGCAGACCACCGCTTCCAGAAATGTTGCTTCATTTTTTGCAACCTGTCCCAGATGATGAATTTATTATCTGGAATGCTCGTGACATCGGTCTCAGGCAGGGCTACTAATGCTTCTCCGATGAGAATATGTCCTGGTGTTAATGGTGGAGGATCTGCAGGGTCATCTGATAAATACGTGATGGGTCTGGAATTGAGACAGGCTTCGATCTGAGTGAGCACGGTGTAGTATTCTTCGAATGTTAGAAATGATTCTCCCAGAATCCTCTTGAGATGATTTTTCACCGAACGTACACCTGCCTCCCAGAGGCCGCCAAAGTGGGGTGACCTTGGAGGAATGAAGTGCCATTTGATTCCTTCGTTGCAGAGAGCATCCTTCAGTTCGGCTGATTGAAGTGTCTGAATGAGTTCTTGTAGTTGTCTAGCAGCTCCGAAGAAGTTAGTACCATTGCGCTGAGAAAGGCTGCTGTACTCAGATCGGTTACAAGCTCTATGTGAATGGCCTTTGTGTTGAAACAAACAAACAGAGCTACGTAACCCTTCAATTTGGTTTGACTGCGTCTGGTTCCTGCCTTGATGTAAATTGGCCCGGCGTAATCGACTCCTGTGTTGCAAAAAGGTCGACACTCCTTTGTCCTGTCGTCTGGTAGATGACCCATCTGAGGAGTGATTGAGATAGGTTTGGCTCGAGCGCATTCCAGACATTGGCGGATGACGTTCTTAACCCTCTAATAACCCGGAATCTCAACCGAAGATTCGCCAAGACTGATTGTGGTCCAGCGTGGAGTAATCGCTCATGTTCTGCGATGATGATGAACATTGTTAACTTGTGATGCGGAGCTAGAATTAGAGGGTGCCTTTGATCCTCTGGTCGATCTGATTTGCCGAGGAAACCTCCAACACGCAGCAGTCCTTCAGGATCGATGAATGGATTTAGAGCTAGCAGTTGATTCTTGCAATAGGGAGAACGTCCCTACTTCAAGCAAGCTAACTCTGCTGCGAACTCCTCACGTTGGCTGATGCCAACTGAGATCCTTAAAGCAAGCTGCATCTCGTCCGTGGTGATGGTCTCGTTGCGCACCTTTGTAGTTTCTCCTGCGATAGTTTGGTAGAATCTGAAGAAAAAACTAGTTTCTCGCAACAAATCGTTGAGATTGGAGAAACGATCAATCATGTGCCATTTTGGTACACTGAGATGACACATGGCTGCCTTTTTTCACCCTGGTACCTAGTTCGGTATCTGTCCTTCGTTAGGCCAGCAGTTTGAGTTGAGTTTGAGCCATGAAAATCCAGTCCACCATAGCTCATTCTCAATGAGTTCCGCTGGTGAAACACCTCGTGAGACCAGTTCTGCTGGATTTCTGCTTCCAGGCACGTGTCCACATTGACTGACATCTGTCAGTTGCTGAATTTGTCTGACTCGGTTGCCAATGAATATAATCCAGCGTCTTGGTTCGTCAGCTAAATATGCTAGAATGAGTTCGGAATCGGTCCAGAAATACGATGGCATACTGACCTTCAGTGAATTTATAACCTTCTGGAAAAGTTCCGCTAGCAACACTGCCGCGCAGAGCTCGAGGCTGGGAAGAGTCCTTTGCTTCAAAGGTGCTACTCGCGACTTTGCACACAGCAGCCTAACCGAGCTCTCTTCTGAATGATTGGTAGCTCGGATGTAGATGCAAGCACCGTACGCCTTTTCTGATGCATCGGAGAAGCCATGAAGTTGAAGTTCCTTGTAGACGCCATCGATGACTCGCTTGGATATCTTGATGTTGTTGAGATCACTCAAGGTTTCTCGATAACGTTCCCACTGAGTGTACATGTGGATTGGAACTGCTCCATCCCAGTCAAGCTTCAGCTGCCAAAGTTCCTGCATTACAATTTTGGCTGAGATAACGGCTGGTGCGAGCAAACCTAGAGGATCGAAGATTTGAGCTGTTTCTGAAAGAATAGATCTTTTTGAAATTTTTCTTGATTTAACATTAATGTTTATGTTGTATTGCAATGTGCCAGCTGGCGGATGCCATCTGATTCCCAGTGTTTTTTATTCTTCTGATCTTCCAAGATCTACCATTTCTGTTTTGGTTGAAGAATCTAGATGTTGATTTGAGATCACTTCCTCACTGTTGGAGCACCACTTTCGAAGATTGAATCCTACATTCTCTAATGCTGGAGAGACTTTAGCGCGCAAGTTCAACGCTTCTTCGATGGAGTCTGCGCCAGTGATCATGTCGTCCACGTAGAAATCATCGGCTATCACTTGTCCTGCTGATGGGTTGCTATCTTTGATGTTTTCAGAAACCTCTTTCAAGCACCTGGTTGCTAGAAAGGGAGCTGCTGCTGTGCCGTAAGTTATTGTATTGAGCTGAAAGGTCGTGGGTCGTTCTTCAGAATCTTCTCGCCAGAGAATGCACTGCAGGTTGCGATGGTCAGGATGAATCCACACCTGTCTGTACATTTTATCAATGTCCGCTGTTATGACAATGCGGTGAAGTCTGAAACGTAAGACCAGTGAGAGAAGATCTTGCTGAACAGTTGGCCCAACGAGCAGTATGTCATTCAGCGATTTGCCGGACGTACTTTCTGCTGATCCGTCGAAGACGACTCGCAACTTAGTTGTCGTGCTGTCTGGCCTTAAAACGGCATGATGAGGAAGATAATACCTTATTTCATTACCCTGCACAGACTCACCATTTACTGCTGTCATGTGACCCAATTCTTGATATTCCTTCATGAATGCGGAATATAATTCTTTCAGCTGTGGTTCTCGTCTGAAGCGTCTCTCGATGGATTGCAATCTTTTTTGGGCCATGTAAAATGTATCGCCCAAGGATTCTGGCTGGTCTCGAAGTGGTAATCTCACGATGAACTTGCCGTTGTTGTCTCTGCTAACGTCTTTAATGAATAGCTCTTCACACCGAGCTTCCTCTGATGATAAGATAGATTGATAAGTGAGAGATTCTTCAATGTGCCAGAATTTCTCAATCTGAGTATCCAATCTGCTGAGGCTGAGATTACACATTGCGCGACGATCACCTGAAACGTTGAAAAGATCACCTGCTATAATCCAGCCTAATTTCGTTTTTTGCAACACTGGAAGTCCTCGACCTAATTTGATTTGTCCCACGCAAATCAGGTCCCAGAAGAGGCCGATTCCGATGACGATGTCGACCTCGCCGTCTGCGTGGTATTCTGGATCCGCTAATTTAAGGTGAGGTGGTATCTCCCAAGTTCGATCTGTTTTTGTAAGGACTGGTAGGTTCCTTGTAACCTCGTCCATGACCAAGAAATTCAGGGTTTCAGAATATTCGTTGAATCTGGAACTAATCGTTGCTTTTGTGTAATAGGTGGTCTGAGTGCATGTGCCACCTATTCCGCCGATCTCGATGTCTTGCTCGTAAATTCTCAATTGCAGATCTTGACTCAAACTTGTTGTCATGAAGTTTGAGGTCGAACCGCTGTCCAGCAATGCTCGACACGTGTGCCATCTGCCGCGTTGATCCATGACGTTGATTATGGCTGATCCCAAAAGCGCCCCGTAGCCTGACTGTGATGCCGCTCCGTCTGAATGCAGTAGTGTGTTGTGTGCATGCGTATAAAGGGTGTGATTTTCCGCATTTGTAGCAGTCGTTTGATTGCGCAACGTTTGCTTGTGACTTGGTTGCAGAAAATCTGTCAGATTTGTTGAATGCTTTACCTTTATTTCCGTTGCTTGATGAGGATAGATTCGATTTTGGCTGAGTGCTTGAATCCGTCGTATAAATTGCTTCGAGTGCCCCGCACCTGTGTAAGAGGAAGTCTAGAAGATCCTTCAGAGTGGGAACCTGGTCATCATAGTTTCTCATCTCCCACTCTCGAACGGAGATCTTGTCGAGCTTCTCCGTGAGAATCTGAATAAGAATTGTGTCCCATGTATCCACTGGCTCTTTGAGAGCTTTTAGAGCCTCAATGTGGCGGTGTGCCTCGTCGATTAAATTGCGAACCTCGGCGTGTGATTCCTTTTGAAAAGACAGCAGTCTGAGTAGCGATCGAGTATGTTGTTGTCCTAGAAGCCGTTTTTACTGGTAACGTTCACACACGAGTTTCCACGCGACGTCATAATTGTTGTCAGTTATTTCCAATGATTGGATTATTTTTGCAGCATCTCCTGTAAGTACTGACCGAAGATGATATAACTTCACTACCCTTGGCACTGAAGGTTGATCGTGAACCATGGATTTGAAGAGGTTATGGAAGGATTGCCATTGTTGGTAGTTTCCGTCGAAAGTTGGCAGCATCATTTTTGGCAAGTTGAGCATTGGATTCGGTTGTGGAAGTACATGGCTGGGTGTACTGGGTGTTTGAATCCCCAATGCCGATGAAGATGCTGGAGCTTCCGCGGCCTTGATCTTGGTTCTGGCCAATCCTACAACTGAATAATATAAATCTTCATATAACTTCCTGGCTGTGCTCAATTCTACTTCAGCATCCTCATCGACGGCTTCCTCAGAGATGGTAGATTCATCCAGCTTCGTTTGTATGGAGTCGAATTCGTCATACGAAGCTAAAATCTTGATCAACCGTTTCTTTAATTCGTCGACGGGGTCTGTATGTGTGAGACTTTGTATGCAGGTTTCTGTTCGAGTTAGCTGAGCCTTGAGTAGTTTTCTGCGACTGACCAGCTGAACGCGAGTCGACATGTTGAATGTGGTGCAGGTACAGGAGTTCTGGTTGAGTCGAGCGTTTCTCTCGGGCCCTCGTAAATGGTGAAGGAATCTTGGTTGAGTTGAATGTAGATTGCTCTTTTCCTGTGCGTACTACCCTTCCAGTGCGGCGACTTGAGTCAGTGGTGTGGTCCCTGCGTTGTACGTGGGTAACGACGTAAGAAGGGAGGCTGGTTTGTTCTCCCTCTACTGTTCCTTGTACTTGCGTGGGTGCTGTCCACCACTACACTCACACACAGTTCGTTGATGAGGGGCGCTTGCCTCACTGACACTAACACACACGCACAGTTTCCTGATGCACTCTCAGTGATTTCGCCACTGTTTCTTGTTTTTCAGTTGTTTATCCACTAGATCACTTGCACTTTTTTTGAAAAGAATCCGGCTCGAAGGACCATGTTTAGAAACTGGAAATGTTGTTTCACTTAATTTCTCATAATGAACGAATACAATGAATGAAAAAATGCGTCACTGACTTTAAAATTGATTTATTAATCAAACACACGTAAATATTAATGCACAGTGAAAAGAGTTATAACAAGCAGAATAGTCAAGAATTAAATGTCTCATTGCATAGAAAAAATGATTAAGTTGAAAAACAATGAGAGGTATAAAAATATCGTAGAATTAGAAAATTGTCAAAACACGGACGCGCTACTCAAGCATTGAAAGCTAACTGAAGCCTGTTAGAGGGTTCGGGCCCACCCTGGAAAGTGGGGGTGCGAATGACGTCGACTGACTAACGGGACCCTTAGAAAAGCGCACGTAGGCACTCGCCGTTCTCCGTTTGAAAGTGAAGAAATATTTTTAATTGAGTGAAGCTCAAACATCATCTATAAGCAAAGTCATGACTAATATCTGATTTGAAATTAACAAATTTCTTGTGTTATTATTTATTCGAGTGCTCATTTGATTTGTACACCCGGAGTTTTTTTGGTTATGCACAAAAAGTGATTCACCATAATAAGAGCCAGAATTTAAAATCATTCTTATTACCTGCGTTTGGTTTTGAAGACTGGAAGCTAACTGTTTGTTTTCCAAGTAAAGTTTGTCTGATTCATGATCAACATACGTTAAATTAGATTCTGTCAAAGTCCCAAACAGTGTTTTAGATATACTACCTATTGCATTAATCAGTCCTCTTTTTTTATTCTGTGTTCCACCTAACAGCTTATACAAAAGACTACGCTGAATACCTAGTCGCTTCATCCTACCGCTGATGAGGCTCAACTCAAATTGTTCAGTGCAATTTAAACACATATTAACTGTTGATTCATATTGTCCCATCCGGTTATTAAACACAGTATTAACATTGTCTACGTCGACCGATACATATAGGTGCCAATTTTCGTGATACAATCTAGCGTCGCCTAAATCTTCCGCAAAAATGGCGACATTATGGAGTGGAGTCACTACGAGGCAGGAAATGGAGGAGATGTGTGGAAGGATGACCCAGGCAGTCTGCATTCTGAAAACATGAGTTTATTGATAGTATGGTTTCAGACGATTTGCATGAATTATGAGGTATTTGTTTTCAAAAAGAATTTCGTAATTAGTTTGGCTGGAAGGCCGTACTTTTGTTGCTGGACGCAACCATTCTGAATCTAACTTGTTTCTTTTAGTTTCGTTATGGACAAGTACACACGGTGGTCGGGAAGCAAGAAAAAGTCTGCTTGAAACACCTAAGAAAAGTGAATGTGGCATGCTCTTTCGGGTACCTAGGAGTACTCAAAAATCATTGAGACAATATCTGAACAGATCGTTTTTTATCACAAAAGTTGTTCTTGTATGATTTGTAGAGAATTAAATCACCTTTCGAACGAGCTCCATAACTTTTAAAAATATTCATTGGTTGCCGAGATAGAGCGTATATCAGTATCAAAAATAGAATTTTTTCAGATTTTGATTCGACTTTTTTTTAGCATCTTAAGACATGAGAAATTTTGGAAAAACTGATTTTCAACGATTTTCGTGAAAAATGATCCAAAAGGGTCCAAGTTAAGACGCTATATCTCGGTGGCTATTGAAAATTTCCGAATGTTCAAGGGCTCATTTTTAAGGTTATATAGTCCTCCACCAACATCGATAATCATATTATGAAGAAAATACATTACTGAGGAGGTATCTCGGAAAAACCGATTTCCTTCACTAATTTACTTCACTAGTATGCGCTCTATCTCAATAACCAATCAATATTTTCAAAAGTTATAGGGCTCATTTTAAAGGTAATCAAATTTTCTACAAATCCTGTGTTAATTACTTTAGAGATAAGATACATGCTTCATGAGATATTCCCGAAAATCAATTTTCGGTATTTATGGCCTACTGATATGCGCTCTATCTCGACAACCAACGAATATGTTTTAAAGTTATGGAGCTCGTTCGAAAGGTAATTCGATTCTCTACAAATCATACAACTTTTGTTATAAAATATATCCCTGAGGAGGTATTCTCAAAAAACCGATTATTGGTACTTTTGACTGAACAAAAAAGTGATTTTCTCGCGAAAAGAATTTGTTCAGATTTCGTCTCAATGATTTTTGAGCACTCCTAGGTACCAGAAAAAGCATGCCACATTCACTTTTCTTAGGTATTTCAAGCAGACTTTTTTTTGCTTCCCGACCACCGTGCAAGCTTTATGGAAAATTTCCAAAAACGAAGAATTACATGAAACTAAGTACTATGGAGGTTTTTAGGCTTCCGCTCTCAAACCTAAAAGAAAAAAAGAAAAAATAAATTATTTTCATATCCAAATGCCCCAATTTTTTGAAAATTTTGATAAATTAGTAGATTTTCACAAAACTCGGAACTAGGGGGTTTTTCGGATTTCTGATAATTAATATGAGGTCAAAATTAAAAAAATTAACATTATTATCAATGTAGCCCAGATGTTTGGATAATTCAATAAATTATCAGATTTGTATGAGGCTAGGCGGTTTTTTCGTCTTTCTGATCGCAAATTTTAGGTCAAAATGTAAAAATATTAAATTTTGTATCAATGTGATGCAAATTATTTAGAAAATTCAATAAATCAGCAGATATCAAGGAGACTCATAGCTAGTGGATTTTTCGGCTTCATGATATTAAATTTTATATAAAAATAAAAAATTTGACATTTTTCATGAAACTGTCAAAATTTCTGGAAAATATAAAATAGTGGGTGATTTCCATAAAACTCAGAACTAGGAGTCTTTTGGGGTTCCTTATGACAAATTCAAAATTTTATATATTTAAAGTTTTAATCTAATTGGGCCAACTTTGAGGAATTTTCAATAATTTAGCAGTTTTTCGGATTCAAATTGTCGAATTTTTATTTTCACCCATTCGGTGTAAAATGGTCGAATTTTTCAATTTTAATTCAAATTTGGCATCAGAAATCCAGTCAAATAGCCTGAAAGCTTCTTACGTATAGCTGTTCGAGTACTCGAGGCTGTACGAGTACTCGCGAAGTTGTACGAATACTCAAAACTTTCGAGAACTCGAAACCGATCGAGTTCTTGAAATTTTCGAGTAGCTGAAATGTTTCGAGTACTCGAATATTTAAGTCGATATTCAGCTCGATCTCAACTCTTACTTTTTTCGGCAACATATTTTATTTGGCTTTCTAGTGAAACATACTTCAGAACCAGGGCCGGCGGAGACTGTATGGAGTTAAGGAATACTCCACACCTGGGAATACAGAAGGCATTTATATATTTTTCAATTTTTCATCCAAAAAATTTGGTTAAAGTAAGAAAATATTTCCTTTAGTTAACGAAATTTAGTTCTAACATACTATAACCGTCTCTTTTGGGCTTCCATCAATATATTCATCAATATTCCTGTATATGTATCGTATATATATATATAGTTAAAAGTTTGTCATAAGGACAACCGCAGGATTTCGCCGGGAGCGGGTGCTAATCTAAAAAATTGCACCCGCTCGCAGCGAAATCGCGGTAAAATTTCAGCTGTAACCACGTCTCACGACCGTGAGATGGGTGGTTACAGTCTGCGCGAACTCAATACGATGATCCGGCGAAAGTCTCGATCACCCTGAGGACACGGAGCGACCCAAGGACGACCGCCTTCCGCATTCTCCCTGCAAGTGTCTCAGCATTTTGTTGACACGCAGGGATGCTTTTTAGGCTATTAACAAGTGAAACCTGGGCACCTCCAAGAGCGCCGATGATCAGGACGATTAGCTTAACAGAATATTCCGGGTATAACCGTCGCAACTCCCTTGTAAGGTCTTTATACCTTTCTTTCTTTTCTTTCTCCTTCGCTGTGACGTTTTTGTCCGTTGGTGCCGAAAATTCGATAACGAACATGGTTCGTTTCTCGAAGTCAAGAAGAACCATGTCAGGCCTCGAGTGCGCAACAGAAACAATTGTCGAGAATATGAAGTTCCAATTTATGCGGCACTTCTCATTTTCGACAATTGACTCTATTTCTATAGGGGCGTTCAGCGGAGAGGTATTTGGGCTAATGCCGTAAGAGTGACAGAGATGGTCATAAAGCACTCTCAGTGCCGCATTGTGCCTTTGGATGTAGGTTGTTCCCGCATGAGCTGGACAACTAGATAGTATGTGTCCTAGATGCTCGGGGTGTTCATGACACGCTCTGCAGCTATCATCGGGAATATCTTGGCTCAAAATGTGGCGACGGTATGCTAGAGTGGAAACGACACCATCTTGACATGCCAAAATGAAGCCCTCTGTGTCCGACTTCAATCCGGGTGATCTAAGGAAAGCAAACGTCAGCTCATACGACATCGACTGATCTTCCACATTTTTGTGGAAGATGCCGTGCATCTTCTTGTCGAGGAGCTCTTCGCGGAAGTTTTTCTCCTGTGCTTTCTTAATCCGGGCCTTCAGGAGTGAGTATTCAAGATGGATAAGATTTGATGCATTTCGCTCACCCCTGATATTGAAGTCAAGGCTGAATGTTTCAGCAGCCTCTTCTGCTGCTTTGTAAAGAAACGCCCCTTTGCCTACTTCTTCGTGTTTTCTGACCATTTTAAGAAGAGGATCTTGTCCATTTGCGACAATATGTGCTGTACCCAGAATAATCCTGTTGTGAAGACATCCAAGATTCAGTATTCCACGACCACCTTGACGGCGTGAGATGTAAAGTCGTGGAACAGAAGACTTAAGGTGCATGCTTTTGTTCATGTGCATGACCTTTCGGGATCCGATATCGAGGGATCTGAGCTCGTCCTCCGTCCATGGAACTACTCCAAATGAATAGAGTACTACTGGGACGACAAGCATGTTCGTTGCAGATACTTTGTTCCTCGCCGACAGTTCGGAAGACCATATCTGTCGGAGGAGACGTTTGTATCTGCATCGGAGAGTATCCTTTATAGATGTGACGTCCTGAATGTGGCTTTGTGGCACGCCCAGGTATGTATAGGTCTCTCCAGCGCAAAGGTGTCGTATAGCGCTTCTGTCAACGAGTTCAGGATCTTCGGGGATGCCGTTAAGTTTTCCTTTCTTCAAATTAACCTTGGCGCATTTCTCTAACCCGAACTCCATTCCAATCTCTTGAGTGTACTCTGTGACAATTTTTAGAGCTAGATGTACTTTCTCTTGATTACTAGCATAGAGCTCAAGATCATCCATGTAGAATATATGAGTTACCTTATGCTTTCGATTTCCAGGTTTGCCGCAGAGGTACCCTTCGGAATGGCGAAGTGCGAGAGATAGTGGCAATAATGTGAGGCAAAAGAGGAGAGGGCTCATGGTATCGCCCTGAAACACACCTCTCTGAAAGGTGATACTGTTAGTGATCACACGATATTTTCCAGATAAGATGGTAAATCTGGTTTTCCAAAGCGGGATTAATCTCTCTATGCATCCCACGATGTGTGGATGAACCTTTAAGCTTTCCAACAGACAAATGATAAGTCTATGCGAGGTTGAATCAAAAGCTTTTCGGTAATCTATCCAGGCCATCGATAGAGATCGTTGATAGGATGCTGCATCTTTACAGACACATCTATCGATGAGCAGGTTCTCCCGACATCCTGCTACGCCTTTCTTCGAGCCACGTTGTTCATACGTCTCTCGCCACACAGGTTCAATTGTCCGAAGAATCCTATCATTTAGGATGGCTGTGAAGATCTTATACAGTGTGTTCAGACAAGTTATTGGCCTGTAATTCTTAGGGTCAGCTAAGTTGCCCGTCTTAGGCAGGAGCACTGTGCGCCCTTCCACCAACCACTCCGGAATAGGCTCTTCCGACTTTAGATATGAGGTGAAAATTCGGGCCAGATGCTGGTGGGTAGAAGGATATATATGACGTGCGCCGAAGAAAGGGGGCTTACTCTGAAAAGTGAGATTTTTCAGGGCGAGCGGTCGAAGTCGGCCGGATAGACACGACTTTTCGGAGACAGGGAAGACTCACGAAATCTTCCCTCTCCACTTACCACTGCATTCTCACGAGGAAAGAGATAGGTCGTGGACGCGGCTCAAGGACGGGTATAGATGAGACGCGGAGATGTAGTGGTGAGTGGTGGGAGGCGTTTCACGGGATCTCGAGCTCTCGAGCGAAAGCCTGATTTCTCGGGTACCCAATAACTCAATTATTAGCAATAATAACGTTTGAAATTTTTTACATTCTCATTCATGAGAGTGTATTGTAATCGTCCAAATTTTCGATCTCTGGTTTTTAACAGATCTTTATGTTCCGTCTGTCTGTTGTCTGTCTGTATGTCTGTCTGTATGGTTACCTGAATGTTGTAGCCACGCTAACTTTTGAAGGATTTGTCCAATAGAGTCAGCCTTTGGTAAACTTTTTAAGGGTCTTAAAATGAAATTTTTGATTTCGATGGAAATTAGAAAAGTTATATACTTTTAAAATTTTTGAAAACTTTCAAAAAGTAGAAAAATAAATTTTCTGGTAGATTGAAAAATTTTAATCAGAATTTTCACTAGTTTTCACATGGTTTTATTTTTCAAAAGCAATCGTCTGTATAGCCTAGCTGCTGAGCGCGAAGAGCGAGTATCGTAATGAGAATGTAATCGTCACGGCCGTAGGTGATTTGCGAACCCTCTTCATAGTACAGATCGAGGTACACAAATAAATATAATGTACATTAGATATGATAGTGTTGAACATAATGCAGAAAAGTTCACATTTTGGACAAAATCGAGTGCGAAGCACGAGATACGTGATAAGAATGTGTTCGTTGAAGCCGAAGGAGCTTCAACAAAAGAGAATTCACAACCATGAAATTACAGTTGTTTACGCTTTGACCTTTAGTTTCAGAAGATCTGTGCACAAACGTGTGGGAAATATAAAGACCGAGCGCGTAGCGCGAGATGAATACATGTAAAAACCTCGATTTCGATTTTTTTAGAGTAAGCCCCCTTTCTCCGGCGCACGTCACACACACACACACACACACACACATATA
>CAKNXH010058963.1:36403-76738 GCA_932178445.1 Andricus quercusramuli
CATCCCCCCCCCTCACACTTTAATTTTTGAGATAAATGGACTCTATAGAGCTTAAAATGTTTTTCGAAGCTTCTACTTTTTATTGCTGTATGGTACTTTATGGTTTTCAAAATGGCCGACCAACAATGGTCGCCACATGCAAAAAACTACTGAATTTATTCTCTTATTTTTGATCTGATTCTTCCAAAAACATAATTTTTACTCTTGAAATTCACTTTTCAAGTGTTTTTTGGGGTCACTGATTACGAATTTCCTATCAGTCTGAAAAATTTCAATATGGCGAATCAAATATGGCTGCCGAAATGTGAGATGATAATTTTATGTCATAAAAGTACGAGTTGGGTATGCAATAAAGGGTTTTAGTGGTCGCCGATTACGAATTTTGTATCAGTTTAAAAACATTTCAAGATGGCAGATGCAAGATGGCCGCTGAAAAGTGTAAAAATCATCTTATGTAATAAAAGTACGAGTTGCATATGCAAAAAAGGGTTTTTGGGGTCGCTGATATCTGATTCAAGCTGCCATATATTTTGTAGTGCTACTAAAAGTATCCAGAAGATATACCATTAATTCAAGTTTTGATGTCCCGTCGGCATTAGCGTATTAAGATTTCTTTCACCTTCAACAATTATTGTTTACTATCTAAAATATGTAGTAGTATATAATTAATTATTGCTTGAGCATTTGTGCAATTGTGTATTGTATTATTGTATTATACATTACCATCGTTTCCTTACTCTTCATTAAAATGTATCAATATTATAGGTCAATCGATTCGTCTCGAATCAACAAATCTTTTCTGTTCTTGCATCAACTTTGAATTATGTTAATGAAAAAAGTTTTACTAAAACAAAACGATTTTCAAAATATATAAATTACCATAACTTTCGTACTCTTTGATCAAATGTATTGATGTTATAGGTCAATCGATTCGTCTCGAACCAAGGAATCTTTTATATCCTTGCATTCACATTGAATTATGCTCATGAAAAAAGTTTTACTATAAAAAACCGATTTTTAAAATGTTATTGAGTGCTAAAAAAAAATGCAATACATCCACACATCCACACACACACACACACACACACACACACACACACACACACACGCACGCACACACACATCCGGATAATTGTTTAGGACATTGTATTAGACATTTTTAAATTAGGCAGGGTTCGATTGAATCAATTTACCATGATAAAATGCATGTATACATGTATGTATACATGAAAAGGTATTCGAAGGTAAAGCATGGAATAAAATGGTTAATGTACGGAGACAAGTAAAAACAATCAGATAAGAAACTGGAAATATATAAACCGGCCCTTTGTAGGGCCAAGTCATGTGCAAGACCGATCGCGCAACCTCCTCGTGGTGCACATTGGGTAACGCTGATGCCGACGGCACATAAACACATATATGGATGCTATATCTTCTGGAAACTTTGAGTAGCACTACAAAATGTATGGGAGCTTAAATCAGAAATCAGCGACCCTGAAAGCCCTGTATTGCATATACAACTCGTACGTTTATAACATAAGATGATTTTTACACTTTTCAGCGACCATTTCGCATTCGCCATCTAGGAATTTTTTTAAACTAATACAAAATACGTAATCAGCGACCACGAAAACCCTTTATTGCATACCCAACTCGTATTTTAATGAAATAAAATGATTTTTACACTTTTTAGCGACCCTATTGGATTCGCCATTTTTGAATTATCAAAAAGTAATACAAAATTCGTAATAAGCGACCAGTAGAAACCTTTATTGCATGCCCAACTCGTACTTTTATGACATAAAATGGTTTTTACACATTACGGCAGCCATATTGGATTCGCCATTTTGGAATTATAGAAAAGTAATGCAAAATTCGTAATCAGCGACCACGAAAACTCTTTATTGCATAACCAACTCGTACTTTTATGACATAAAATGATTTTTACACATTTCGGCAGCCATATGGGTTGAAAAGTTAGTTGAAAAGTGAATTCCAAGAGTGAAAATTATGTTTTTGTGAGAATCAGATCAAAAATAAAGGATTAAATTCAGCAGTTTTTTTCCTGTGGCTTTCATTGTTTCGTCCGCTATTTTGAAAATCATAAAGTACCATACCATGCCATACCATAAGGCCTCATATATATATATATATATATAATTAAAAACAAAGTTAAACAACCACCGCAGGGTACCACTAAGAGCAACTGCCATCTTGAAAAAATGTCAATGGCCCCCAGTAGAACCGCGGTAAAATACACCTATGGCCACGTCTCACATCCGTGAGATGGGTGGTCACAGGGCACGACGAAATCACAACGACAGGCCGGCGAAACCCTCGTGTGTCTTGAGGACACGAAGCGACCCAAGGATGACAGCTTTCTGCATCCATCTCGCAAGAGCCTTGGCATATTTTTGGCACGCGGGTATGGCTTTAAGGTTACGAACCAGCGATAATTTCACACCTCCGAGAGCACCTATCACAAGAACAATCACTCGTACCGAATATTTTGGGTACAGTCGAAGCAGCTCTCTTTTAAGGTCTTGATATCTCTCCTCTTTTTCTTTCTCCTTTGCAGTGATGTTGTATTCGGATGGAGCCGAGAATTCGATCACGAATATAGTTCGTTTCTCGAAGTCTTGGAGAACAATGTCAGGCCTCGAGTGCGCAACGGAGACTGCTGCCCGAAAATCGTAGTTCCAGAAAATCTGGCACTTCTCGTTTCGGACAATTGACTCTATTTCCTTTGGAGCGTTCGGCAGGGCAGGGTCGCGACCAACACCGTAAGAGCGACAAAGGTGGTAATTAAGTACTCTTAGGGCCGCATTATGTCTATAGATATACGTTGTTCCTGCGTGGGTCGGACACCCCGATAGTATGTGTTCTAGGTACTCAGCGTGTGCATGACACGCTCTGCACCTATCACTGGGAACTTCTTGACATAAAATGCGGGCGCGGTATGCTAAGGTGGAGATTACACCGTCCTGGCATGCGAAAATAAAGCCCTCTGTACCTGAATTGAGCCCTGATGATTTGAGGAAAGCAAAAGTTTGCTCCTTCGACAAGGACTGTTTTTCTACATTTCTGTGAAAGTTTCCGTGCATTTGCTTGTCGAGTAGCTCTTGGTGAAATTTTCCAACCTCTGCTTTCTTTACTTCGGCTTTTAGACGTGAAGCATCTAGATGGAGTAATGCACTTTCCTCACTTCTGATGTTAAAATTCAGGCCAAGGGTCTCGGCAGGTTGCTCCGCGGCTTTGTAAAGGAACGCCCCTTCGCCAATCATCTCGTGGTTTCTGACCATCTTTAGGAGAGGATCTCTGCCATTCGCAACGATGTAAGCTGTACTTAAAACAATTCGGTTATGAAGACACTGGAGATTCAGAAGTCCGCGTCCTCCTTGCTGGCGTGAAATGTATAATCGCGGAACTGACGAATTGATATGCAAGCTTTTATGCATATGCATGATCTTACGCGTGGTGACATCAAGGGCCTTAAGCTCGTTCTTCGTCCATTGAACCACCCCAAACGAGTAGAGTAGAACCGGGACGGCAAGCATGTTAGTCGCAGATACCTTGTTCAACGCCGACAGATTGGAAGACCAAATCTGTCGAAGAAGATGCCTGTATCTGCTTCGGAGAGACTCCTTCACTGATGTTACGTCCTGAATGCGGCTTTGAGGCACGCCCAGGTATGTATAGGTCTCTCCAGTGTTAAGGTGTCTAATAACACTTATATCCACAAGCTCAGGGTCCTTGGGAACGCCAGTAATCTTTCCTTTCTTCAAATGAATTTTGGCACACTTGTCCAAACCAAAGTCCATCCCAATCTCTCCTGTGTAGTTCTTGACGATATTTAAAGCAGTTTGAAGTCTGCTTTTACCAGCGGCATAGATCTTCAGGTCATCCATATAGAATACATGAGTGACCTTATGCTCACGCTGATTAGTGTCGCCACAGAGGTATCCAGGAGAATTTCGTAGTGCAAGAGATAGAGGCAAAAGTGTGATGCAAAAAAGCAAAGGGCTCATACTATCCCCTTGAAAGACGCCCCTCTGGAAGGTGACGTTGTTCGTCGTCAGACGATAATTCCTAGATGAGATGGTAAATCTAGTTTTCCAAAGAGGCATCAATTTCTCTATGCATCTCACTATGTGTGGATGTACCTTCAAGCTTTCCAACAGACAGATGATAAGTCTATGAGAGGTTGAATCAAAAGCTTTCCGGTAGTCAATCCAGGCCATTGACAGGACGCGCTGATGGACTGTAGCGTCTTTACAGACACACCTGTCAATCAGCAGGTTCTCTCGACAGCCTGCTACACCTTTTTTCGAGCCACGTTGTTCGTACATCTCTCGCCATACAGGCTCAATTCGTCGAACAATCCTGTTGTTTAGGATAGCTGTAAAAATCTTATACAGTGTGTTCAAACAAGTTATTGGCCTGTAATTCTCTGGTTTGGACAAGTCGCCTTTTTTCGGTAGGAGTATAGTGCATCCTAACACTAGCCACTGCGGAATGGGCATCTCCGACTTTAAATATGAGGTGAATATGCGGGCCAAATGTTGGTGTGTAGAAGTAAACTTCTTCCACCAAAAGTTCTTGATACAATCTGGTCCAGCACCGGAAAAGTTCATCGTGCCTCTAAGTGCTTTTTTCACCTCTTCGGCAGTGACTGATGGGCACTCCTCCTCAGATTTTATGAGGCTGTCGCAAAACTCCTTGAAGCGGATGATATTGTCAGTATCTTCCTTCAACTCTAGTGTTTTCGGGATCTTGTACACCTCTCTCCAAAAAGTCTCTATCTCCTTGGGCTTGGGTGGATTTTTTACAAAAACAGGGGGATCACTGAAGAGGCGCGATGGGTCAGCGAGAAACTGTTGATTCTCCCTGATCCATCTCTCCCTCTTCTGTATCCTCCTCCTTGCGTCAGATAACAGCCTTATTTTGTCAACAATATGCTGCTTGATTGTCAGCAGCTTTGACTTGTTTAGTGTGTGATTCAAGGTCCTTAGTTCTTGGGCGAACTTTCGAACCCTTTCCGTGAACGGTCTACCAGATGTTATGTAGTCAATCACACATTGAACACGGGACGCATTCTGTCTTGCCCATCCAATTTTCTTGTTCAGTTGATGCAAGCGTCTTCTTGTCTTTTGATCCATCGTCGGTTTGAGCCTTCGATTTGAATCAGCCAAAGCTCTCGCAGCACCATAAACTGAGCAATTGATAGTCCAGAGGTCGGACTCTTGCGAGATATCTCCACGAAGGGAGGCATCCATTTCAGCCAGATCTTGGGGCTTAAGAGGAACTTGCATGTTGATGTTCCTCCTTGCACTGAAATTGCCATCATCTTCAAGTAGGTGCCTGCTTTCTGCGGTTGGTCTTAATGTCGTTTCATCTTCGTCTGCAGCTTGTTCAAGCAGCGGTTGAGGAAGCGCTCCGCGTACGTATCCATTTTTGCGGAGGTAGTCGGCTTGATTTCGCAAAGACTGATGCGAAACGTGTTGAAGCTCTGGGTGTTTCTGGCACCACAGAGTATGCATACGCGCCATAAAGCCTCCACGAACAGGGATAATACTGGCATCGTAGCAGTCTAACACATCATTCTTAAGTTGATCCGTCCACTCAATGTGGGCGTTTCGCCGGTTCGTCGTTGTGTTTCCATCTAAATTATTTTCAGCACCCCGAACTCTAGGATGATCGGCATTGTTTGCCGATCCATTGTCGGGTGCTCTGCGCGTTCGATCGTTTTGAACCGCATCTACAACATTTTGGTGGTTTTTTGGTTTCATTGTTGTTCCCACGAGCAGCTAGGGAAAGGGTTCGTCCATCCTTGTAGAGCCCCGCGTGCAAGGATAAGGCTATTACTCTGAGACATCGCCCGATATCCCAGGGTCACCGTTAAAGACACCTCACCCAGGTGCCATGCAGCTTTCGGCACGGTTCGCACACCTTCGCTTAGGGGTTATTCCTTCGGGACCATCCCTGAACAATTGTCCGCGACTGCTTATTAATTATTGTACCTATATTCAGCAGAAACCCTTGGTACGGGGACCCTCTATCCGCAACCCGAGGACGCGTTCGGTGGCTTTGTCATAAGCCCTTCGGTTCTATTCCAAGGGAATCGAAACAAGGGAAGGGAAACGAAAATATATATATATATATATATAATTAAAAGTTTGTCATCAGGGCAACTGCAGCTCCCAGCGAAATCGCGGTGTAATTTCAGCCGTATGCACGTTTTACGACTGTGAGATAGGTGGTTACAGTCTGCGACAAATTTAATATGATGATCCGGCAAGGACGACCGCCTTCTGCATTTTCCCCGCAAGTGTCTCAGCATTTTGTTGACACGCAGGGATGCTTTTCAGGCTATTAACCAGTGAAATCTTGGCACCTCCAAGAGCGCGGATGATCAAGACGATTAGCTTAACAGAATATTCAAAAGGAAAATTTATC
This sequence comes from Andricus quercusramuli, assembly GCA_932178445.1. Classification (NCBI taxonomy): domain Eukaryota; kingdom Metazoa; phylum Arthropoda; class Insecta; order Hymenoptera; family Cynipidae; genus Andricus; species Andricus quercusramuli. The sequence goes on from CAKNXH010058963.1 coordinate 42,860, forward strand.
TGCACTACATGTTGCGAAGCTTTCCAGAAAAAATTAACTTTGTCTAAGGATAGTAGAAGCGCAAATTCACGAAAAGCTTTTGTAGACGGGGGATTCGATTACTGGAAAAATGCATGTGCGCGCTTTACTAGCCATGATAAAAGCACGCTTCATATTGCTGCTGGTATTGGAATTTTAAATCTCGAAAAGCCCAGTGTTTGTGCAAGAATTTTAATAGCAAAGGATGAAGAAGTGTATAAGGCTCGCGTGGTGTTGGATACAATTTTTAGTACAGCAAATCTTCTTGCACGCTAAGGTCTGGCTTTGTGTGGAGATCAATGTGATGAGAATTCGAACTTCATTCAATTCCTGAAAACACGAGCAGAAGATATTCCAGAACTGAAGGAGTGGTTGCTGCTGCAGGGCAGGGGAAAAACAATGGCTTCATCATGACGTTGTAGATGAAATTTTTACAAACGATGTCTCGGGAAGTTCTTTAAAGAGTACTGACAAAAATCGGGAGTGCAGAGTTCTTCGAGATAATTGCGGATAAAACTTCAGATGTATCTCGTAAAGAGCAATTTTCATTTTCAGTTAGAACCGTTTCTAAAGACTTGGTTATTGAAGAGGATTTTCAAGGCTTTTACGAAACGAAAAATACAAAATAAGCAACTCTGTATCAAATTATCAAGGACATCATGATTCGTCTGGAATTGGATATTTCGAAATTACGTGGACAATGTTTCGATGGAGCTGCGAATATGGCTGGAGATATTTCTGGTCTTCAGAAGCGAATACGGGTAGATGAACCAACAGCACAGTATATTCATTGCCGACCTCACACAGTAAGCTTAGTTGTTCAAGATGCCACGGAAGGTGTTCTACCTGTGAAGAACTTTCTTGGCATTCTCAAAGAAGCGATGAATTTTATTCGCGATTCTCCGAAAAGATTAGCACAATTTGAAGAAGTACTTGCAGATGATAGCCCAGGTTTAATGTCCCCCTGCCCAACTAGCTGGCTGCTTCGCATTAAATCGGTAAAACAAAATGCACAACAAAATGGTGTATAATGCTTGCCTAAACTTTTTTGAAGAAAAACGTGACGACCGCGAGTCAGATGTATCTGCGTGTGCGAAAGCAGCTGGGCTATTTAAAGCCATGGATAGTTTCGAGTTCTTCTTCTTCATGACTATTGTAATTTTGATTTTAGAAGGAGTTGAGGTTTCAAATGCTGAGCTCCAAAAATTTTAGCTCAGTATTAGTGAAGCACATGACAAAATCCGCATCGTTACAGAACACCTTGAAAAAGTTCGAAGTTCAGGTTTTGAAGATATGTGAACGAAAGCTGTCGAAGGTTCATTTGCCTTCGATCTACCAGACCCGAAAATACCTCGTCAGCGTAGAAAATCTAATAGAATCGATCTTGCGCCCAGCAACGCTTATGCTGATCTTAGTCCAAAAGTGTATTATCAAAAAATTGTCTACGAGTTGATTGACCAAGTTATTGTCTCTATGAAAGATAGATTTGAGTCCGAAACTTCGAAACTCTTAGAGAAATTCGAAGATTATTTGACAGGAAAAGATTCGAATGGAACAGTTATTACATCCTTTTATAAGAAAGATTTTATTTCTGTCCATTTATCTCTTCATCAATAGATATTTCTTGACCAAATAGCGCTAAAAATGTAAAAATTAAGTCGTTAAAGGACCTTGTCAATTATTTAAATGACAATCGTAACTTAGCCGATTTAATTCCAGAGTTTATGAGATTAATAAGAATCTTATTAATCATACCAGCATCATCATGTACTGCTGGAAGATCGTTCTCAGCATTTCGTGGATTAAAAAACTATTTACGGTCATCTATGAAAGCAAAACGGCTAAACTACCTTGCTTTGTTACACGTGCATTCGCACCTAGCGAAAGAGTTGTTGCAAAACAACAGAGTCAGCATTATTAATAATTTTATTGGAAAAAATCAGCTGCGCACAAGCACATTTGCTACTCTAAAATAAAAAGAATAACAATTTATGTATATTTATGTGTTGCAATATAATAATATATTATATAAATATTATATAATGTCCTTATAGGCTAATGAATACAATAAATGATGCATATCTTATGAACAGTGTATATTTTAAGACTGTACCGTATTATATTTGCTCTACGTGCCATAATCATATTTCTTCGAAATATGATTATGTTGTTTATATTAACCCTACTGATATGCTCCTTACTTTAGGGTGACTCATAGGAGGGAGTGAGAGGAAATGTTGCCATTTTTGCAGAGGAGGGGTGTATGGTGGATAGACTTCAAGAGAGGTGAAAGGTGGGTGCGATCATAAAATAGAAAGAAATGGCGGGTAAGAGAGTGTTGTGGAGTGTACCAGAGGAGGGAGTGAGAGAATAAATGTTGAGGGAGGTGGAAAGGGGGAGTGATGTGTCTATCTCGTAAGATAGAAAGAAATACCAGGCTGGAACAGTGATCTAGTGACTATCAGAGGAGGGAGTGAGAGGATAAATGTCGAGGGAGGTGGAAAGGCGGAGTGATAATTCTATCTCGTAAGATAGAAAGAGATAGCAAGTTGAGCAGGAGTTTTCTATTTCTATTCTCTCCTAAAAAGAATTTGATAAGCAGGGATTCAATTCGTTAGTAAGTGGGAAAGGGATGAAGTTAGTCAGTGTGTCGGCTGAAATGGCTGGTATGCCAGCTGTCCCAGAGGAAACGGGCAGGCTGGTATGCCAGCTAACCCGTTAGCGGAGGAAAGAGGGAGGGGGGGAGAAGTTTAGTGACCAGAGAAAAGAATTGTAGTTAATTGAAGTTTATATAAGGTTCTTACTATGTTGATTACAGAGAAAGTCGGAGAAGTAAAGCTTTGGAGTTTTAGCCGCTTCCTCGCAAGAGGGCGAAGGCGATGCGTCGTCAATTGTCCTCTGGCTGGCTTCCAGCTGAAGGACACTTGTGGTCGAGAGAGAGAGTTCTGTTGGTCACGGCAATGGCTTGCGGTGGAAACCTATGGCTGGCTACCAGCTGTAAGTACCTAGGGCTGGCTTCCAGCTGTAGGGTTTAAGTGAGAGGGCTCTGGCTACCATCTCCCAAACACTTTTGCCGTTCTGAGCTCGTACGCGCCCTTTTAACGGGAGGCTGCGTGGGCGTTGCGTGGGAGTCGAGCGGAGAGGGTAGAAAATCGTTGGTGGGAGATGCGCGCGTTGAAATTCGAGGGCGTTCTACTCGCAGCTCTCGCCTCTACTCGCCCTGCACCCTGCTGACGTCACTTCATGGAGTACCTATTTCTCTCTCTCTTACTCGTGGGTCTATTTAGTAGTTATTATAATTTTAAGATGGTTGTCTACTGAATGAATAAACGTCGTCTGCGAGAGTATTTTAAATCTACCAATGAAAGAGTCGCTACTCTAAAGAAGTGTATCATGTCTAGGAACCAGAGAGAAAGAATCAGTATGAGGAAAACTTTGAAAGCGATATGTACTCTAACATTTGACTCTTCGAATAAAATAAAGATTCTATACTTTTATACAAATCAAATTGATTGACTTCTACGAAATGCTTGCCTTAATATTCCTAATTTATCAAGTGCGAAAAATTATATGGAGTGTTGGTGGGAGAAAAAGAACAGGGGAGGGGGTGGGAAGATGGAGGCTGAGAGGGAAAGGTACTTTACAATGAATGGACTGCAGATGGATGAAGTGAGAAGGATGCACGAGGAAGGAAGGAAGGTTTATGACTTGGTTAAGCAAAACGGCATGGAGAGAGAGAAGACAGAAGGGGAAAAGAGAATAAGAGAGTCAAGATTTAACGGAAACTATGTGTGGATTATGCCAAGGGCAAGAGCGCAATATTTATGTGAGAAAGGAGAGAAAGGAAGTCAGGAGCTTATAGCGAGGATGAGGTGTGGGTGTATGGAGGGTTTCAATAGATTCTGGCTCTCTTGGGAGAAGAGGATGTGTGAACTGTGTGGAAAGGGGGATGCTAGAGTGGAGCATTGGTTGGAGGAGTGCGTGGAGGTGGAAAGAAGTGAGATAAGCATGGAGGTACTGTTGCATGAAAAGGGGTAAAAAAGGGCAGTAGCATGGGTGAAGGGAGTGTTGGGTAAGATGGAGATGAAGAGAAGGAAGGAGGAAGAGAAATGGAGACGGAAAGATTGTAAATAGGAGAGAAAGTAGATATAAGTAACATGTAAATATTGTAAATAGTAGATAAGTAGTAGGTATTAGAGCGAAAACAGAGGTTGGAAAGCGAGGCAATGCGAAAAAGTAGGGACATGCGAGCAAGGCGAAGCGAGAAAGGCAATGCGATAAGAGCGTGCGGCTTAGAGATAAGGAATGGATGGATGTTAGTTTTCAAGGGTTGGTTTTAAGAAAATTCTGTAAAAATTGATGTGTAAGCATGTGAATTTTTTAAGGCCAGCAGGCTGAAAAATGAACGTTTATCTAATAATCAGTGAATCAGTTTATCAGCGAGAGAAACACTAACTTACACGTTAACTAATCCATTCTCAAAAAGAAAAACAATCAAGCTGCAGTGTTTGATCACAGCTCTTACAAAAATCAATGCAAGTGATAGTGCGTAATTTCCATGCAACTATACAAGAGTTACTATTGTGTCACAAGTGCATTACACATTCAAGCCAATACTGGTATTGGAAATCATTGGATTTTCATTCAAGGAGCTTTACAAGTAGAACAATAAGGTCGACCTTTCATCAAACAATCACATCAAAATAGTACTCCAAATACAACAGGGCAATGCATTTCTAAAACACCCTCTATCTGATTGCTTACCAAGCAATTTAGTCTCTAGCAATTCAAATGGAGGCAATGCGTATAAAACACCTCATTCACAAGACATAGAGGCAATGCGTTCAAAACACCTTACGAGCAACCAATTGAGGCAATGTGCTTAAAACACCTCGAGATCATATAGGCAGAGTCAAGGCAAAACTGGGTATGTACTTTTGTGGTCCTTATTAAAATAGTGTCCGCTATTTCATGTATTTGAGTACGTCGTTCATATTTGTTTGGCGTACGTTCTTAAAAACATTTAAGTTTGATTGGGAAATAATTCCACTCATACTCTATTTCGACAATGGAGAACTTTGATCGATTGAGCATACTTTTACAAAAAAGCAGAACAATCAGAGAACATTTAACTAGATTTAAAGAATTTCTGGCACAGATTGACGCGAACAACACTACTCAAATCGCTGAATCACAATTACGATGCAATTTAGTTTACGCTCATTTTTCAAAGCTCGATGATTTATATGACAAAATTCAGTTGATTGATACAGAAACAGATCATAGTTCTGATAAAAAATCCATTCAAGATCTTTTCTTCCAAACACTTGCGCAAGCTCAAAAATACGTTACACCTCTCGCATCGCAATTCAATATTAGTTTACAAACAGAAAATCAACACACGGTTTCTAATCCGGGTATTGCAAGTAGATCAGTTGCATCCAACAGTAGAAGAAAATTAAAACTACCTCAAGCTGAATCACCCACTTTCAATGGTAAGGTAGAAGAGTTTTTGTCATTCAGAGATACTTTCAACACAATGATTAATAATCGTGAATACATAAGTCATGTAGAAAAACTACAATATCTAAAATCAGCACTTCAAGATGAGGCACTACGTAAAATTCAAGTTTTCGCTATTACTAATGATAATTTCGATCGCGCTTGGAATCTTCTACGAAATTCATATGAAGATAAACGTACCCTCATTTCGCGTCATCTTCGTTTATAAATACGATTACCGGTTCAAGAAAAATAATCCTATCAGGGATTGATCGCTGTCGCTGACGAATCACAACAGCATCTTCAATCATTAGCTTCATCAGGAGTAAATGTAAATCATGAGAATTTCCAAAATTAGAAGATTGAACGGATTTTTTATATAGAACTGCAGCCCGTATTTCTAAACGTAAAAACGATAATACTGCTGATAATTCTATTGATAAATATACACCTCCTTCTAAAAAACGCTAAGATGATTTAAAAAGTCACAAAAACTAATAATTGCCTAGTAACCGCTTTCTCAGGAAGAAATCGATTGCGAGGCAAACTTTAAACAACACTTGATACGAGATCAAGTCGGTCGATACATAGTAGACTCACCGTTCAGAGCGACAAGGAAAAAATTGGGCGAATCAGAACAAATTGCGTTAAACAGATTAAAAGAACTACAAAAGAGATTGGAAAAAGATCCGGAATTTAAAGAACAATATACAACGGTCATTCAAAATTATTTGGAATTAAATCGCATGTCATTGATAAATTCGTCTCACGATTCTGCAGAATTTTATTCACCACATCACGGTGTTATAAAGATGTCCAGTAACACTACTGAATTAAGAGAAGTTTTCAATGCTTCAGCTAAAAGTAGCCCTGGTGTCTCTTTAAATGAACTTTTGATGGTCGGTCCAACCATACAAGACGATATTTTTTCTTAATAATCCGTTTTCGCTTTCATAATTACGTGCTCATAGCAGACATTGAGGAAATGTACAGACAGTTCTTAATTCGCGAAGAAGATCGGCAGTATGAAAGGATTTTGTGGCCTAAAAATGATCAGGTATTAGAATATTGTCTAAATACGGTCACTTTCGGTTTTGCTCAATAAACTTTTTTAGCTATACGATGCTTACATCAATTAGTTGAGGATGAAGGTCATGAGTTTCCCTTGGCGACGAATATGTTAAAAAGGCATTTGTATGTGGATAATCTCATTACTGAAGCTTCCACATGTAAAGAGGCGCGAGAGATTTATGATCAAATGACTAAACTCTTGAGTCGAGCTCAACTAAACATGCGACAATGGGCTTCGAATGAGTCCAGCATACTTGAAGGCATAAGAGATAAAAGTCTAGATACCGATTTTCAAATACGCAGAGATTATGTAGCCAAAACTCTCGGCTTGTATTGGAAGGCTCGCGATGACGCCTTCGTTTATTCAATTAAAACACCTAAAGTTCATCAAGGGATTACGAAAAGAGTTATTTTATCGGAAATTGCAAAATTATTCGATCCCTTAGGTTTCCTTCGTCAGATAATTTCATATGCGAAACAAATAATGCAAGAAAATAGGCAATCTAAAGTTGAATGGGACGAGTCGTTACCTGAATCTATTCATTACAAGTGGACTAATTTTTGTAACCAATTAGAAACGATAAATAATGTTTCACTTTCAAAAAATGTAATGATTCATAATTCGAAGAGAGTTCAACTACATGGTTTCTGTGATGCGAGCGAGAAGGGCTATGGAGCTTGTTTATACGTTCGTTTCGAGAACGATAACGGACGGGTACACTGTTCTCTTTTAAGTTCTAAATCTCGTGTTGCTTCTTTAAAAAAGCTAACCATACCTCGATTGGAATTATGTGGAGCTTTGTTATTGATTAACTTATTCGAAAAGGTTCAGAATTCTCTTAGTATTAAAATCGATACATCCACTTTCTGGGCAGATTTAGAAATTGTGTTACACTGGTTACGAGGAAGTCCCAATACATTAAAAATTTTCGTGTCGAATAGAGTTTCTGAAATACAAGACAAAACAAATATTGGTCAGTGGCGTCACGTTCGCTGAAAAGACAACCCCGTAGACGAATTATCAAGAGGTCAATTACCTGATGAATTCCTGAAAAACAAAATACGGTTTAAAGGTCCTCATTGTTTAAGTCAGGAAGAAAATTTTTGGCCAAAAACGGAATGAATACTAGGACGGATGTACTTACGGAAACAAAAGAAATAAATTGTCTGAAGACTATCGTTCAAACTAACATTTTCGAAAAATTTCCTTCCTTCACTAAACTGAAACGAGTAATAGCGTTCTGCTTCAGAATGTTGCCTAAATATCGACAAAACAAAGGTTATTTGAAAACTGTAGAATTGAAGCATGCAGAAATCGTTATTATCTAATTTGTCCAAAGATCTTTTTTTTAAAAAGAAATTGAAAATTTAACAAAGAGTAATTTTACCTAATCAAAAAGAGTAACATTTATAATCTAGATCCATTTTTATTTGAAGATGGACTATTAATATGGACTAACAATAATCAGACATTAAAATTGTGGGCGTGAGGGTGGAAAACAAAGCAATTGATATTTAAGACGTATATTTTACGAACAAAACGATACATTAAGATTACATTGAGAGGTCGTGCTTCGTCAAGCGCCGTACTCGGACTGCCGTCCTTGGGCCCCACAAGGCCGCTCGGGATCGCATCCCCTGAACTCCTACGCTAACCAACCTAGCTTACGTTCGAGTCTGTTGTCGCTAATCGCTATCTGATACCTATCCTACATTCGGCCATTCTGACTACTATCGTCTGACCCCGACGATGCGTCTTCATCGAAGCCAGTCCACGGTCTAATGTTGTCTGCTGAACTTGAAGTGTGTACAGGTCCTTCGTCGTTATGGCCTGGTTCGTAGATTTTTTCTACATCATATCTTTCTTTTCCTTTGACTTTCGTGACTTTTTATGGGCTGAATTTTTTAATTTTAATTTTTAAACCCGGTCCTTGTTGTGTTCTGGTAATCGCAACGAGATCGCCTACTTGATATTTAAAAGCTTTTTTCCTTTTTTTATTGTAATTTTTCGCGTTTTCTTCATGGACTTTTTCAATCTCTGCCTTTGCTTGTTTTCGCAGTTCTTCTCTCGTCTCGTCGAATTCTTGAAGTAGAGCCTCCTGGATTATTTCTTGTAAGCAGATGTTCTTTTTGTTTCTCATTGGGACTCCAATAAGCACTTCGAATGGTGTAGAGGCAATGCATCGTTGATGGGTGGAGTTCAGGGCACGTTGGGCCTGGCTGACGTGCTTAAACCACTTTAAAGGTTCCTGCATTGCAAGATTCGTGAATACTTCCTCTAGTGTTCGGTGAACTCCTTCAACTTGGCAATTTCCTCTGGGAACTCCGGTGGTCGTCTTGGTGTGCTCGTTCTGCTCTTCCTTGCAGAAATCTTCGAATTCGTTGGAAGTGAAGGCTTTTCCTCTATCGGCAATGATTCTTCGTGGGTTTCCAAACGACTGTTGGAGGATTTTGAACTTTTCTATTACCTCTTTTGTGGTGGTCGATTTTGTGGGAAAAATCCATACGTACTTTGTAAATCCGTCGATTATTGTAAGGATGTGTTTATATGCCTTTCTTGTTGAGGGTAGTGGGCCGACATGATCGATGTGTAGCGTATCCATTGGAACTTCTCCTTTGGGGGTCGGGTGCAGAAAGTCTTCCCCTTTACCTCGTTTCTTCTGCCCTAGGATGCACGGTACGCAATTTTGGATGTAAGTTTCGATTTTTCCTCTCGCTCCATCAATCCAATATTCACGGTCTAGCAGCTCTTTTGTTTTCTTCACAGCAAAGTGACCTAATTCATGAGCCCGTTCGATAATTTCTCGTTGCATCTTCTTTGGAACGACAAGTAATTTATTGCCATCCTTTTCTTTCTATAAAATTTCAGCTTCGATTATATAGTCCTCGTAAGGGCCGGCTTGAAGAAGCTGGGTGATGAGCTTAACGTTTTCGTCAGATTGTTATGCTAGTCGCAGGCGTTCTAGCATTGGGTCTTGAATCATTAAAACAATCGGATTGCAGCTTAAGGCGTCAACATGTCGCATTCGCGATCCTGAGCGGTGTTCAATGGTGTAATTGAATTCTTGTAATTCCATGGCCCACCTGGCGACTCGTGGAATCAACTCTTTTTTCTCCATAGTCATTTTAAAAGCGGAGCAGTCGGTTACAATTTTGAAATGTATCCCTAGCAGATAAACCCTAAGCTTTCGCAGAGCAAACATGATAGCTAACACCTCCAATTGATAACTGGAGTACCTACGCTCTGCGTCGGAAGTTTTACGGATGAGGTATTGACACGGATGCATCATTAGATTGTCGTTACATTTTTGCATCAGAATAGCACCGTGCCCGTCTATCGAGGCGTCAGTATGAACCTCTGTCTCTAACGCGGGATCAAATAAGCGAAGTACGGCTGCTTCGCTCATTGCTTTTTTTAGTGTTATGAACGCTTTGCGCTGGTCGTGGTGGAAAAAGAAGTTATTTTCATTTTTTATACATTCGCGTAACGGCTTTGCTAACCATGTAAATCCTTCTATAAACTTTCTGAAATATCCTGCAATCCCCAGAAAACTTTCTACTTTTTTCGCATTTCTAGGTTCGGGAAAATTAAGCATCGCGTTAACCTTTTCTGATGAAGGTTGAATCTGTCCGTTTCCGACAATATTGCCCAGATAATCTATACGGGGTTTCAATAGTTGACATTTCTTCCATTTTATATGCAATGCGTACGCGCTTGCCACATCCAAAACACGCTGTAGGTTTTTTGATCCCTCCTCTTCGTTTATCGCGAGAATAGTGATATCGTCTAGATGAATTACCATTATGCCTTCCCGAATTAAATCTTTAAAGATAAACATAATATATCGTTGGAAGACGGCGGGTGCGTTGCACAGTCCGGATGGTACTTTTAAAAATTCATACAGTCCTGTCGGAGTTATAAACGCAGTGTATCTGTGACTATCCTCGTTTATTTTTACATGAAAAAATGCGTTTTTTAAATCGATTGTGCTAAAAATCCTCGCGCGTACTAATCTATCAATCTGTTCGTCTATTTGCGGCAGTGGGTAATGATCTTTTATAATCTTTTTATTTAAAGCTCTATAATCTATACATACTCGAGGTTGTCCGTCTTTTCGCCGTACAACAACTGCGGGACTGGCATATTCAGAACAGCTCGGTTTTATACTATTTTCAGTCAACCATTCCCTAACTTGTTTGTCAACAGAAATTTGTTCGTCTCTTGGTAACCGTCGTGGATTAGAACTAACCGGATTCTCGTCTTTCAGCAAAATTTTCATTTCTACTGGAGTTTCTAAGCGGTCCGTCGGATGGTAGTTTTCGACTAAGAATTTAAAGTTTTCTTTGAAATCTTTCGTGAGGTGACCGTAAGCATTTTCTTTATCGTCATCTCTAACCTGCATTTGAAGTATAAAATTATTCGCGTCTTTCGGCTTTTTAATTAAACGTGTCGAATTTTCTGTTAACAATATAGCCGCGTCTTTTAATAATGGATTGCCAATTATTGCTTTTTTGTTCAGTCTTACCACGTGGAATCTCATCTCGTAGTTTTCCTCGTCTACTCTTACCGTCGAAGAAAAACTGCCTAGTGTTTTCACAGAAACCTGTTCAGATAGCCAGTAGAACTTCGTTGGTGCGCCGTCCATCATCGGTGATCCTATTTGTTTACAGACGTCAAACTGCATGAGGTGAGCATCGCTACCAGGATCTACCTGACAAGTCACCTGGAGCCCGTTGATGTGGACATCTTTATATTTTCTAAGAGGTCTATCTTCCTCGTGTTGAACCATCTTCACATGCTGCTGCTTTTCTGGATTGGTGTTACTGGTTTCGCCTTTTCTCCCGGTACACTGGGCTGCGATGTGTCCAAAGAGGCCGCATTGGAAACAACGTGCGCCCTTATCTCTGTGATTTCAATCCCTAGACTCGTGATTCCTGCCTCCGCAGTTATAGCATCGTTTCTTCGGTAAATATTCTCGTCCTTCTTTATTATCGTCTCGAAGTTGGTCATGTTTCGTCGTTGCTGCGTCTTTCGTCGAGGACCGCTTGTCAAATCTTGTCGACTTTTCCTTCATGTAGCTGTAATCCTCGAGTTTCCTTTTGAATTCCTGGATATTCGACGTTCCATACTATACAGTACTTGCTTATTAGTTTCCGAGTCGCTGATGCCATCAATTATGTATCTTATGATGGAACGGTCGTATAAGTTATCTCGGCTGCCTAATTTTCTCATGAGCAGGAGGTACTCCTCGTACGACTCATTAGGTTTCTTTCTCCGTTTCGACATTAGCAAGTGCAAATCACGTCCATCGACATCTTTGCTAAACTCTTCTGTGAGACCCGTCTTTAAGGCATCCCACGTTCTAACTGTTCTCTGGGTTTCGAGCCACGTTTTAGCAAGACCGTCCAGCGCCTTCTTTGCAAATACTAGTTGTGCAAGTCTGTCCAGCTATAGATCATACGGCTCTCCTCAATGTGGATAATCCAATCTTCGACTGGATAAAGTGGATCGTTTCCTCTGAATTTGATTAATGTGCCTTCCACATCTCTAAAATTTATACCCGATGTTTTCGGTAGTTGTTCGCCTTGTTGATTCCGTGCTGGCCCTGTCGCATCTCGTCTATAATTCTCTGAAACGGTTTGCTGCTGGTTGAGCCTTTGTGTCAATTCAGCAATCATTCTCTCCAAGTCGGCTATTCTCTGTGTATCAGCCATTTCGGGTTTGGATGGAATCACGGTATCGTCTAAGGTTGTTTCTCCTTCTTCGTCGACGTCTTCTTCGTCACCAATCGGCTGGTCCTGAGTGGAAGGGGACGGTGTAGTGCGACTCCCACTATCGTTGTCTTCGCTCGTCGCTGTCACTTTTCCGCTGTCTGTATCCCCTCTACTTGCGTCGGGTCCCAGGGAGGAAAGCTGGGCCTCTGCAGGGTCCGAATCACTTAGGGCGGGGTGGACTCTTCGTCCTTCTCTACTATCCTCTTCTCTTCTAGCTTTGTGTATCTCGGTTCAAGGGCTTTGATGGAAATTTTCGTCAAGTCCTTACTTTTCGTTTGTGAACGCGCCCCAAACATGCCACGTCATCAGCGTCGTTTCCGCCACCACAGCTTTTCTCAGCGTCTTTGTTCCTGACTCCGTTTTGCTAATCTGTCGCCTAAAACGGCATAACTCGTCTTCCACATTCGTCTTAGCTTTCGTCTTAGCTATGGTCTCGGCTATCGTCTTAGCTTACGTCTTCACTTCGTTGCGTCGTTGGACCCTCTCAGCAGCTTTGCATTTCACGTTTTCCTTCACAAACGCCGTCACTTTTCATGACAAATATCGTTGTTTTATTCATGAATATCGTCGCTTTTCACAAATATCGTCACTTATCATCACAATCATCGTCACTTTTCACAAATATCGTCACTTTATCCTTACTGTAATCCAAAATACAAGTTAGAGTCACTTCGCGTCATCGCGCGCGTCACTTTCTTAGCGTCTTTTCATCTACTATCCGCTTATCTCGTGTCTAATCGCGTTATCACTTGCCCGTTTTCGGGAACCCTCATCCCGGACGAGCCCCCAAATTTGTGGGAATGAGGGTGGAAAACAAAGCAATTGATATTTAAGACGTATATTTTACGAACAAAACGAGACATTACGATTACATTGAGAGGTCGTGCTTCGTCAAGCGCCGTAATCGGACTGCCGTCCTTGGGCCGCGCAAGGCCGCTCGGGGTCGCATCCCCTGAACTCCTACGCTAACCAACCTAGCGTACGTTCTAGTCTATTGTCGCTAATCGCTATCTGATACCTATCCTACATAATTATAATTGTTATCATCCCGGAGTACAAACTACTCTATACACTCTACAACGGAAATTTTGGCCCATTGATGGTAGAAATCAAATCAAGAAAATTATACGTAAATGTATAATTTGCTTTTGTGCTAAACCTATCTTAGCCGATCCTAAAATGGAAAATTTACCGGCTGTACGCGTAAATAAAACAAGACCTTTCAATTGTGTAGGCGTAGATTACTGAGGACCGTTTTACATAAAAGAGCGAAAATATAGAAATCGAAAAACGGTCAAGATTTATGTATCTGTTTTCGTCTGTATTATAATAAAAGCGATTCATATTGAGGTAGTAAGCGATTTGAGTACGGAAGGGTTTCTAGCAGCTTTGCGACGTGTTATTTCACGACGTGGCAAACCGTAGTCAATATATAGTGACAACGGTACTAATTTCCAAGATGCTAGGAATAAATTGAATGAGTTATATGTTCTGTTCAAGTCTGAAAGATTCAAAGATAGAGTCTTTAATTTCTCTAGCAGTATTGGTGTTGATTTTCACTTTATTCCCCCTTCAGCCCCGCACTTTGGAGGACTGTGGGAAGCTGTGTAAAGTCATGCAAACATCATATTCAACGGGTTGCTTCGAACGCACTATTTACATTCGAAGAGTTTTACACACTCTCCATCGAAATAGAGTCAATCTTAAACTCGCGACCACTCAGTCCAATTTCAACAGATGTAATTTTGATAGGTGACTCACTGACTAATTTGCCCGAACCTGACCTCTTGTCTTCACCTTCCAACCGATTATCAGTTTGGCAGCACAGAAAACACTAAGTGTAATATTTACACGGATTTCGGGGTAAAGATTACCTGCAACAAAAATTACCTCATGTGGGTAAACTTTACCCGCACATGTCGGGTATTCTTATGTTTTTACCTACGTTTGGAGAGTAATTCTCAATATTTACCTCGAAGGCCTTGTAAACTGGTCCTTGAAGTAAGTTCCTCGAAGACACGAGATTGAACCAATGCCCCAGGTGTAAGAAACACCTCTTCTCCTGGAAATATCCAGGTTTTCCAGTACTTTAGGGTCTCCTGAGTAAGTTCCTCGAATACACGAGACTTAACCAATGCTCCAGGTGTAAAAAACACATCTTCTCCGGGGAAATCCGCGATTTCCAGTACTTTAGGGTCCCTGGAGTAAGTTCTTGAAGACACGAGGTTGAACCAATGTACCAGGTGTAAAGAACACATCTTCTCCGGGGAAGTCCGGGTTTTCAAGTACTTTAGGGTCCTTGGAGTAAGTTCCTTGAAGACACGAGATTGAATCAATGCACTAGGTGTAAGAAACACGTCTTCTCCGGGGAAGTCTGATTTTTTACAGTACTTTAGGGTCCCTGGAGTAAGTATACACCTGGGGTATTGGTTTAATCTCGTGTCCTCGAGGATCCCACTCCAGGCACCCGAAAGTACTGCACAAATCAGACTTCCCCGGAGAAGATGTGTTTCTCACACCTGGTGCATTGGTTCAATCTCGTGTCTCCGAGAAACTTACTCCAGGGACCCAAAGTACTGTAAAACCCAGACTTCCTCGGAGAAAATGTGTTTTTTACATCTGGGGGTTCAATCTCGTGTCTCCGAGGAACTTACTCTAGGGACCCTAAAGTAGCGTGAGACCCAGACTTCCTCGGAGATGTGTTTTTTACACCTGGGGCATTGATTTAATCTCGTCTCCTCGAGGAACCCACAGTGGGTGCAAGGTTTTGAAATGGGTAGCATAATTTTTTCGAAGAAGATGTTGTTCACATACCTGGTGCAAGGGTGTGATGTCCGGATTGTAATTTTCGCGCGCGCAGTTCATCACCGGAAGTTAAACTTAGTCCAAAATTAGTTTGTAGAAATGTTTGTAGAATATCCGTATGCAATTTCCACATGGAATTTCCGTAGAACGCTTTCCGTAGAATTTTTCCACGTGGGATAATCAATCATCGGAATTCTAACCCAGAGAGAATACCTTCTACTTCAAAGGCCGTGGCGACTTTTGAGAACTGTCACATTTATTGTCACAAAGAGCTATATTTACATAATTGATTGATGGTTAAATTGCCTGAGAGTACGAATAATTAAAAAAGTTATACATACTGTTTTCTCTGTTTACCCATCAGAGCAGGTAATAGCAGACAGATTACTCCCACCATATGTAATATTTATATTCTACCTACACCAAAGGGTAAAAATACGAAATTACCTGCAACAAAATTTACTCCTAGTTTTTTCTGTGAGTTGATTTCTAAAATACGTCAGGACTTTTGGAAAAGATGGAGTATAGAGTATTTAAATAAGTTGAATATTCGTCAAAAATGGCGTAGTAATACTACGAATCCAAAAGAGGGTAGGCTAGTATTAGTGAAAGAGGACAATATTCCTTGTATGTAATGGCCTTTAACTAGGATTCATGAATTGCATCCAGGATATGATGGCGTGGTTAGGATTGTAACTTTAGAAAGCGCTAATCGAATGTTTAATTGACCTGCACGAAAAAATGCTGTTTTACCTATAAACTGTGTCAATGTCGAAAAGGAATGTTGATCGTTTACTCTTTCAACGGGGGGAGTATGTATAGTTTAAGACTGTACCGTATTATATTCGCTCTACGTGCCTATATATTTCTTCGAAATATGATTATGTTGTTTATATTAACCCTACTCTAAAGAAGTGTATGAGGTCTAGGAACCAGAGAGAAAGAATCAGTATAAGGAGAACTTTGAAAGCGATATGTACTCTTATATTTTACTCTTCGATTAAAATAAAGATTTTATAATTTTGTACAAATCAAATTGATTAACTATACGAAATGCTTGCCTTAATATTCCTAATTTATTGAGTGCAAAAAATTACAAACAGAAAAAAATGTCTATACCCCCCCCCCCCCTTGCTTCCTTAACTCCAAACCTGGGAAAAATTTGTTCCGGCGGCCCTGTTCAGAAGATTACGTTGTCATTTACAATTTGAGTACATTCTTTTTAGAAACGTCTTTCATTTGGTCATTTTTAAAAAATTCGAAGCTACGCAGTCTTGTATGCAGTATGCAAGAAAGAAAAAATTAATTTCAACGCAGAATAACTGAGAATCCAGCAATTTTCCATGAAAAATACCTTAACCTTACAAAAATTTAGAACTTTTGTTAATGCAATTTGTTTATAACAAAGAATGTTGTTATGAAATGTCCATTTAATGCATTGTAGTCTCTTAAATTTCCATATATCTTTTGCGTCAATATATCCGACTCGTAAAATATGCGTAAATCATTTTGCACAAGGTCGCTTGTTATTAACACAAATGGGCGCCTACCCTTTAGCGATTCCACATCAAAAATAATTTGTTGTATGTGTGCCGTCTAATTTCTTTCTAGTTCATGGGAGATATGGCCTATATGATCAAGGTAGCCAACCGTGCCGCATTCGCGGGGACGTTCCCCCATTGGTACCTTCTGTCCCGCTTTGAAATTTGTCCCTCAAAGTGTCCCGGAAAATTGGGGAAGCGTCCCGCATGTCCCTCATTCACTAGGCTTTTTATACAATCTATACTTTTTTGGTAAACGAATGAATATTCACTACACTCGCACTACAGTCTTTCAAGCTTATTTAGCTTATTTCAAGTTTATAATACGTTCACATAAGTAGCATAATGTTTTTCGTACCATGACCTTTCCTAACCTTTCCCTAAAGAAGAAAAGTTTTTCAGTCGTAAGGTCCCTAAGGTGACTAATAGTGGTGATAATGACCTTGCTTCAGTTGCACCGCTCTTTATGGACATTCTCGTATTTTCTTATCCTTTGTCCTGTGACAAATTCGAGATCCTCGTGAAGTGTGATTGAGTCATATGTCAAGAAACCCCTTTTCCAATTATCCAAACGATTTGAAAATGGCAGGTTTATATTTTTGCCTTTGTCATCAAAGTTTCGTGGGAAATTTTAGAAACTCTGTCATGTCATTCGTTGGGTATGAATATCTCTAACAAAAGATTTGGTAATCCGTTCAAGAAACTAGGAAGGCAGGACTAAAATGGAGTGAACAATTGCTCTTTGGTGCCAATTTCAAGCACCTTTTAACACTCGCGAATAAACAAAGTCTTGCTTATACACAGCACGAAGAAACAGAGTAGGGAAAATATTTATATAATATGTAACAACAAGCACATTTTCTACCAGACTGTACTGTTCGTGGAATTCGTTATATTCATGGAAGTTAGGTGCTGTTTCTGATAGCCAGTGGAACTCATTCTGGCCCACCATGGTCAAAAAGGACCAAGAAATTCTATATTTTGAGTTCACTTTACAGTTTATTAATAAAACTCACGACATACAGCTAGACGTGGGTTTGAGCCTTTTCACTTAATATATGGGGCATTATTTCTCAACTGCCCCAACTTTAAAGGTCATGGTCTTCGATTTTCTTTAAATTCTGTGAATATGTTCACCTACCTGATAGTACTTAATCGACAACTTTATAGACCACAAAAACCGTCCCTCTTCAAATGATGGGGGTGACATTTTCAACCCCAACGTCTGCACAAGCATTTTCAAAAGTTTGTAACTTCCTTTCTATTTTAGCGATTTAAATTTTTCATGACGGTTTTCAAAAGGCTATTTCTTACTCTTTTATTACATTTTATTAACGAAAAAAAACGAAAAAAGTTTCAAGTATTTTTAAAGAATTTAATTGGTTATTTAACTTTTTTAGCAATTTAGGGTATCTTTATTATTTTTTAAATAGTCTTGAAAGAAAGCTTGACCTTTTGGCTTCAAAAAAGATCCTGAGCAAAAAAATGGTCCAGTGAATAGTTTCCGAGATATAGGCCGCGATGTGAAGACAGTCCTAATGCTCGTGCTCAGACGCAATCCATTAGTAGTCCACAGACTAGTTTGCAAGTCTACCATTCTTTCAACGCATTCAAGTTCATTCAGAATGACATTAAATCAGCTAATACACAATTTATGAATGCTTGTCGGCGGGTTAGAGGAAGTTTATATTATTTGTTATGAGCAAATAAAAAATGCAAACTACCCTCCCTTTTCATAAGTGATGTTGATTTTTTTATTACGAATGATTCCTTACTATTATAGTTCGTCAGTTTACAATAGTTATTGATTATTCATGAATATTCCATGAATAAGTGCCCAATTTAACCATTGTTAACATGTAAACAGTGCATTTTCAAATGAATCAACTACAGACAAATTATTAATTAACGCCTGTCGTCAGCCTACGATCTGTAAAATCATAGTGTCCAGAGTCTACCACGTGGAGGTGGAAGTGCGATTTTAGACTCCTTCGGGGTGTTTGTTTTTTGTGAGTCCCTTCGCTTCTCACTATTCCTGGTGTTTAATTTTTATGAATCCTCTGGTCCCTCACTTCACAATGTTTTGAAATTGGTTCGCCTTTACTTTTCACCATTTTTCTTACTATTTTTCTTTTCTTTCGAAGTACTCTCCCTCTTTAAGGTACGTTTAGGTTTAGGAAAAATGTCACTCTTCTCATCATAGGAAAATCGTTTAAGATTCACCTGTCCCTTATCATTAGGGGGTGAAAGCGTGGTACTTGAGAGTACCGACGGGTATTGTGACAGACTTACTGAACAGATCTGCTAATTCCAATGTCATTGCTGAATGATCATCTTTAGAACTGAAAAGTACAACTGTTTCCATGTGATGGAATCGGAGGAAATTTAAAGCGACTTGCATCAAGAGTTAGCTTGCAGCGTCCAGCAGATAAGCAGATTCTAAGTGCTCGTGATTTATTTAAATGGGCCAGAGAAAATTTAAAGGAAACAGTTGTACTATTTAGTTCTGAAGATGATCATTTAGCAATGACATTGGAATTAGCAGATCGGTTCAGTAAGTCTTTTACAATACCCGGCGGTACTCTCAAGTACCATGCTTTCACCCCTAATGATAAGGGAAAGCTAAATCTTAAACGATTTTCCTATGATGAGAAGAGTGAAATTTTTCCTAAACCTAAACGTAAATTAAAATAGGGAGAGTACTTCGAAAGAAAAGAAGAATAGTAAGAAAAATGGTGAAGCGAAAGGGCGAACCAATTGAAAAATACTGCGAAGTGAGAGGCCAGAGGATTCATAATGGAAATGCACTTTTTTCATGTTAACAATGGTTAAATTATAATAAATTTAAATTTAAAATTTAGAATTTAAAATTTAAAGATTTTTCGGGTTTCAATCGTGTTTTTTAATTCTAAATTTTAAATTTAAATTTATTATAATGAATCATCGTGAAAGTATCAAATCTATTATTAATGGTTAAATTGGGCACTTATTCATGGAATATTCATGGATAATCAATAATTATTGTACACTGACGAACTATAATAGTAAGGAATCATTCATACTGAGAAAAATCAACATTTTTTCTGAAACGGGTAGTTTGCATTTTTTATTTGTTTATAACAAATAAAGACTAATATAAACTTCCTCTGACCCACCGACAAGCATTCTTAAATTGTGTATTAGCTGATTTAATGTCATTCTGAATGAACTTGAATGCGTTGAAAGAATTATGGACTTGCAAACTAGTCTGTGGACTACTAAAGCACGACTACTAAGTCTGAGCACGAGCATTAGGACTGCCTTCACTTCGGGGCCTACTTCACAGAAAGTATTCACTAGACCATTTTTGTACTGTGGATCTTTTTTAAAGCCAAAAGGTCAAGCTATCTTTTAAGACTATTTAAAAAATAATAAAAATACACTAAATTGCTAAAAAAGTTAAATAAACAATTAAATTGTTTGAAAAATGCTTAAAACTTTTTTCGTTTTTTTTCGTTAATAAAATATAATAAAAAAGTAAGAAATAGCCTTTCGAAAACCCTCATAAAAATTTTTAATCGCTAAAATAGAAAGTAAGTTACAAGCTTTTGAAAATACCCGTGCAGGCGTTGGGGTTGAAAGTGTCACCCCCATCACTTGGAGAGGGGTGTTTTTTGTGGTCTATACATTTTTCGATTAAGTACTATAAGGTAGGTGAACATATTCCCAGAATTTGAAGAAAATCGAAGAACATGACTTTTAAAGTTGGGCAGTTGAGAAATAATGCCCCATATGGGAAGTAAACCATAAAATTTCACTTGGGATTTCAAGGGCGACATCAGGAGAATTCAAGTGACTTCAAATGACTTTGAATGGTTTTAAGTTACTCTAGTTATTTCACGAGACTTGAGTCAATTATGAAGATTTCAAAAGACTTAAGAACATTCTAGGAGAATTCAGTGACTTCAGGATATATTACTAAATTTACGAGACTAATTGATTGATTTAGAGAGTAGATGTTTCAAATCTACGATTGTTTTAAATCCCTTGAAGATTTTTAAAAAATTTTCGAAACTGAAATATTTTCAATTTTTATGGGACAAAATCTAATTTTTATGAATCACAAAAAACTGAAATAATTTTTATAAGCTTTTGAAACTCTCTTACAATTTTTTTAACCTGTAAAATCTTTTTCGCAATCAAACTTCATTTAAAAGAAAATTTAAGAAAACTTAAGCAATAATGATGAAAATATTCAAAAATTGGAGCATTTTTGAAAGCTTGGCTTCACATGTAGTATACGAAAAAATAATATCAGAAAGTTTTGAAAAACTCGGAGAATTACGAGTTTTTTAAGGCTGCATCTAGTCGTCCACAAAAATTTGGGAAGTTGTAGGAGAGATGGACTAGTACCGACAATTCTGGATATTCGACTACTTAATCCGAATTTCGGGACGAGAGACTTCGATTTTTTAAATTAATTTTCTCTCTGCGAATCTTTAGGATATTGGTCAATTTTGACACAGGTTTCAAGGACTTCAAGAAGATTCTTATGAATTTCAGTTAATTCAAGTGACTTGACTTTCTTAAGAATTCGCTGTCTTTGAAAGAAATCAAGTGACTTAATCTGAATTCATGTGACTTCACGTGAATTAAAATCACTTTAGATATTTCAGGAGATTTCAGTAGAATTCAAGTTAATTCAAGTGACTTTATATATTTCAGGAGGAAATTAGGTAGGTTGTCCAAACAAAAAGTAGTGAACAATTTGTAAGATTTTCAAGTTTTTATTAAAAGATATCCGCAGATTCAGGAGAGAGCGAGTCCACGAGGACATTAGCTAAACCCCGGGTCCCCCGGTTATATTCAAAGAATTAGACAAAAATGTAATCGTTGTTAGAAATGTTCGGAAAATTCCGACACATTTAAGTTACTATAAGGTTACTGAAATTTACGAAATTAGATAGCTACAAAGAAAATCCGGTAACTTTTATAGTAAATTTACTAAATTTCTATCAACATTCAGAAACGGTATCTGAAAATTACAATTCGTTTCCTCAAATTTATAAATGGTAACAGAAACTTAAGTATCGTGACGAAAGGAATGCGCAGTATTGCTACTGCGCTGTACTGCGCACTCCTCGCATCTCGAAGAGCAAAGCTGCCTGCTTGGCGTGGTTTGCCCTGTGTGCGTGTATTCAATGAAAAATAGCTGCCAAAAGTGTTTTTGAATAATTTGAATATAGATACACATTCTTTTAGTTTGAAAATGACTTTCAGTAAAAATTTTCGAAACGTCGGTAAGCTTGTGTTTGACCGACAAGTTCACCTAATATAGATAGTGGCAGACTGTAATAAACTGCCATATGTTTATTAATTAAGTTAGTTTTATTAAAACCAAAGAACATTAGATACAACCGACCACTACGAACATCACCACACCAGTCGTCGCCATCTCTCATTTCACTCTCCCCATCCAGACTCGATTCCAGTGCCGTACCAACTTACATACTTAAATTCATATATGACATCTCCATTTTTATCTATTTTAAAAACGTATTATAGCTAGGCTTGACTAAAACGAAATTGGTCAAGAACTAGCTAAGTATATAATTTCGAAGATACAATGGTTTCTTTACTATTCTACCACTGCGAGTGGTGTTTTTAGAAGTTTCAAATCTTGGTTGATTTTACTCGTTTTCATCGCTTGGTTGCGCTATCGGCGACTGTGACCTTAGGATATTCCTGTCAGCAGGTTCTACACCTTTATTAGCCAGATAACAATCATGCGACGCACAGTACTCGCATGCGTGCGAGGCACGCTGTGCGAGTCATAACGCACGCATGCCTTCATCACCTGTCGCCATGCCGTGATGGGTAAGTAGAGTGCGTGCGTAATACGTTTCATATCGCCATCACGATGTACTTCACGTATGACTGCGTATGAAAGCCTATCTGCGACGCATGCGTGCGTTCATCCTGTGGATAGTAAATAATTCCATAATAGTGGTCTAATTAGATCCTAGATATTTTTATTTATTCAAAAACTTAATTTTATACTTTTTTGAATACTTTAATACATCTTCAATTCTATAATGATGTTAATACTTTCAAGTTGAGATAAGAAGTTTAAAAAGCGCGCTCAGTTGTTGGAAATTATATCTTTGCGAAATGATGATGGCCGTCGCGCGCCCACACGCGCCCTCTATAGTCTCCCCGCTCTGTCTTCCGCAGTCTCCCACCATCAGCCCGAGTTTTATCAAGTTTTATACCGTTTTAGTTTTCAGCGCGATTTTCCGCGTTTTCCTCCTTAATTTGTTGCATATCATTTTCGAGTGAAGTGTTTTTAGCAGGCGTTCATGCTTATATTGGATACGCGAGTATATAGCTCAGCTTTTAATATTAAGTATAAGTGTATACAAACATAACCTTATTTTTTGTCATATTTTCGTGCCATTATAATCGTGCATCAATGTTATAACAATTTACAGATTTTAATGTTAAAAATTGTACTGCTTTAATTCCAAAGCTTCAGTACTTGAACAAATAATATAACGGATGAATATTTTAAGCACTATTTCTAATTTTTAAATAATTTACAATCGTTAGATTCATACTTAAAATATAAAGGTCTTACTTGTTTAAATTTAGCCAGTTTCTTGCACTTTTTCAAAATCCACAAAAAAGAGTAGAAAATGAAAGTTATCTTGAATTAAAAAAAAAAGAAAAATAAACAATTTTTCGGTTTTTTTGTTTTTCGGTAGAATAAATTTATTATAAAAGAAAATTCAAAATAATTTTTTTCTTCTGGAAAACAAAAAAATACCAAACGGAAAATTGATGGTAAGTATAGACTATATTAGTAGCTCTTATTTCTAGAAAATCCAGGCAAAAAGGGTGTTTTTCGAGAAAAACCGTTTTTTTTCAAAAATTCAAAATCAATTCACCATTTTTTATTATTTTTTAAATTTTTTGTAGATTTCTAAAAAGATCAAAAACTGCAGGATATGAACTGAAACAATAAGAAAAACCTTTATATCTTATAAATGGCAAAAATAGCATGGGTTTTAAAGTAAAATATTATTATATTCGTAGTAAATGTAAAAACATCGCCATTATAATTTTAAAAAACGACGTGTCTTCTTATTTTCCACGTACAAAACAAATTTCACATAAAAGTCAATCCTGAATGTCACCCGCCAGCTTTCATGATTTGAAATTCGGTCCTTATATGTATTATTACAGGCCCTTCCGCTATTTATACGTCTAAGTGTTATGATTTGCTAATTATAAAAATAAAATGTTTTTCTGTGAAAATGTTCCTCTTCTCATTTAATAACAATATTTAAAACAATATATTTTAAAATCCTGCATGACTTCGGGAGCTCGCATATCACCGTCATGCGTGCGAGCTTCACACGTGCGAGCGATATGCGTCGCAATTGAGGACGCATATGTCTGCTCGGGTGATGGCGCCGCGTACGGGAAAATCCGCACGCGTGCAAGTCAATACGCCACCATTGTGCGCGCACATTGTTATCTGGGTAAGTACAGCTGGTGAATCGTAGTACATATCAGGCTCAATACTAAAATTATTCTGAATTTCTTTGTATAGGTGAAATCGATTGCGAGTAAGAATTTTACCATTTTCCATTGAAACTTCAATTCTGGTGAATCTCTTGCTCGCTTATCGTAATACAGTTTCTGCTGATTTTGCCGTTTTAACCATTTTTCCCGAAGATCTACTGACTGCTTATTTAGCAAAAAATCTGGCAATACGCCTGGCACATCTCTTCCTAATAAGGTTTTATTTGGAGATTGGATTTCGTTTGAGATCGGCCTGTTACGAAATTCTAATAACGCTAGATATGGATCTCGATGATCTTCCCTTGCCTTTTTTAAGGTTCGTTTTACTGTTAGCACATAGCGCTCGATCATACAATTACTTCTATTATATAATGGACTAGATGTGTCGTGTTCGAAATTCCACGTTTTGGCAAATTCGCGAAATTTTTTACTGCTAAATTGCGGTCCATTGTCAGATCTTACAACTTTTGGTATTCCGTAGCGAGCAAAGTATGATTTTAACAGATCTATCGTCGATTCCGTAGTTTCGTCTTTTAACAACCCTACTTCTACATATTTCGAAAAGTCATCTACGACCAACAAGTATGTTTTATTATCTAAGTAATAAAGATCTACCCCTAGCTTTTCCCATGGATTCTCAGGTACTTCGCTTGGTATCAGTGTCTCTTTTTGATTAGATCTTTGATAGTTTAAACAGATTTTACAATTCAAGACCATATTCTCTATTTCTCTCATCATGCCTGGCCAAAATATTATTTCGCGCGCTCGTTGTTTCGTCTTATCCATCCCTAGATGATTATAATGTATTCGAGTTAACAATTCTTCTCGCAAATTTTTTGGCACAACAACTTTGTCATTATTGTACAAGAGACCATCACACTCAAACAAATACGAGTGGTACGTGTGATAAGCTTTTACAATGTTTGGAACGTCCTTGATTTCTTTTGGCCACCCGGACCTGATTAAATTACAAACAGTCTGTAATTCTAAATTCTTTTTCGATTCAATTATAAATTCTTCACGCCGAGTTTCGCTCATGTTCTCCGAAAGATTGATACTTAACACATGTGCTTCTAAATCAGCGTCATCGCTCGCTGTTTCTAAGTGCGCCCTGGATAGCATATCCGCTATGACAAGTTCCTTCCCTGGTTTGTACACAACATTAATATAATATGGTTGTAAACGAAGTCGCATTTTTTGTAATCTCATAGGCATTTCCGCAATTGGTTTTTTAAGTATCGGTATCAACGGCTTGTGATCAGTTTCTATGATTACATGCTTTCCTAGAATAAATTGATGGAACCTCTCACAACCAAACACAATCGCGTATAATTCTTCCTCTATCTGTGCCCACGCTTTTTGGCATACTGTAAGTGCTTTTGAAGCATAAGCAACTGGAAGGCTATTTTGTAACATAACCGCTCCCAGGCCAGTGCTACTTGCATCCACACTTAGAGTACATTCTTTTTCTGAATCATAATACTGCAGTACTGGATTTTTTCTCACTAAATCTTTAAATTTCTTTAATGCTTTGTCATGCGATTCCATCCAATTAAACTTGGATTTTTTTTTATCAAATCACTTAGCGGCACTGTTATGTCTGACGCGTTTGGTACAAACTTTGCTATATAGGTCAATACCCCTAATAATATTTCTACCGCATTACGATCATTCGGCGTTTTCATATTTTTAATCGCTTCAATTCTGCTGCTGTCTAATTTAATACCTTTTTCTGTAAATACGTGCCCCAGAAATTTTACACTCGTTAGTCCTACTTCACATTTTGCTAAATTGAGCTTTACTCAATTTTCTCGAGCTTTAGCGAAGACTTTAGTTAGCGTCTGTTCAAGTTTTGTTTTATCTTCCGCCCAAATCAGTATGTCATCTATGTATACTGCTAAGTTTTCAAAATCATTAAAGATTTCAGTGTAAAGCCCGTGAAAAATTTCTGGTGCCGTTTTTATTCCGTACGGCATTCTTAAAAACCGATATCTACCAAATGGTGTTTGAAAAGCAGTCAATTTGGAACTTCTTTCAGTGAGCTCCACCTGCCAAAATGCTTTCGACGCATCTAATTTTGCAAACACTCTCGCGTCTTTTACTTTAGCCGCAATTTCCTCGAACGTGGGTAACTTATAATGTTCCCTTAATAAACTGTCATTTGAATTCAATGGATATAGACAAATCGTTAGTTTATTACCCGGTTTTCTGAGTAGTACTACCGGATTTACAAATTCTGTTGGCTCTTTCTCAACCGCTATGATTCCCTTTTCTACTAATTCTAGCAGTTCTTTTTTATAGACTTCCATAAGTTTAAAGGGTATGCCTCTGCATGGCTCTACTTTTCCTACATAATCTGGTTTTAGCTTAAAATCATATTTGTAATTTAATTTACCAATACCTTCAAAAAGGTCAGCATTTTCCCCCAACAATTTGTCAAGATCCATGTTTTCAATTTTAACTTCCTTTAACCTTTCATTCGACTTTTCAATTTCTAAACATTCGATGTTATCTGACCTTGAGATTAATTTTAACTTTGATATTGTTGGTAATCCTAACACTGGACTCCTGTCTTTACAGTCAACTACATAAAATTCTAGCCCCTCTGATTTATTCTTTATTTTACAGCTAACTAATACTTTCCCTATCACCTGAATATTTGAGCCAGTATAGTTTTCGAGTTTCGCATTAGTTGGGCTAATTTGAATTTGTGGGCCTACTTTTATATAATCATTTATGTCAAGTGCGTTGCATCATGTCCCTGTGTCGAGTTTAAATTTTAGACATTTTAAAGTCTCTGAAAAAATTACATTTTCGCGTCACTCCACATCCTGTATTTCATTAACATTTATTTGCCCCAAATAATACGAGTCGTCATCAGCTTCATTTTCAACAGAATTAATAGTACTTACTTTGTTTCGTAGTTTACACATTTGCGCGAAGTGGTTTACCTTTCTACATGCGTTACATAGCTTTCCGTAGGCGGGACATTTTCTCGGTTGATGAACGTAGCCACACCTGCTGCATTTCTGTTGACCCTGTATCTACATGGGCGCTTTGTATCCGTGCACTCTCCGTGTTTCTCGGTTGATCGGAGCTCGGAGTGCAGGCGGCGAACCGTTTTGGTTACTTTGCGCCGAGATCAAATGTCCCTAGGCGGCCACTGCTGGTTCGCAAGATGCCTGTCGCCGCGCTAGTTTTCAAAGCACAATGTCACGTTTTTGCAAAAAAATAAAATAAATTGATTAGCATTTCGAACTCGAAAGTTCATTGCCTCACTACCCGATTCGGGTAGTGTTTCTAGGTGGATAAATACTACCGTGTGGGTCCACAACACCCACGACGGGTCAACAACACGCAGTATTCCCCGAACGGTCACCCATCCAAGTACTAACCGCGCCCAACACTGCTTAACTTCAGTGATCTAACGGGAACTGGTGTTTTCAGCGTGGTATCGCCGTTGACGTTTTTGCAAAACAGATACAAAATTGAGCCAGGCTTGACTGCGGGTTACGATAAAAAATTCAATTTTTAGTTTAAAAATAAAATAAAATCATCCTTCCAAGATATTAAATTTATGGGTACACAAAGTTCCATTCCATTCTACACACATTTATCTCACTAAAACTATAGGTTATAATCACAATTCACTATTTTGCAAAAACGTGACGTTTTCCCTTCAAACAATTGAAAACTGGCGTGGGAACAGCCATCTTGCGAACCAGCAGTGGCCACCTAGGGACATTTGATCTCCGCGCAAAGTAACCAAAACGGTTGGCCGTCTGCACTCCGAGCTCCGATCAACCGAGAAACACGGAGAGTGCACGGATACAGAGCGACAAGCGTCTAGACCCCGACTTCTACTTTTGCGCTCGGGAGTCATCGGCGAGCTTCGTGTCCAACTTTCGAATCGGTGGCGCTCGGCAAGTTTCGTGTCAAATTTTCGTATCGCGAACATTTTGAATTTCGTGCAAGTGGAGTTGTTGTGCAAGTGGAATTGTTTTATCGTTTTTATTTTTATTCCATTGGAATGATATTTATATATACATAAAAATGGATCGTTTTATGTGCTTAGAATGCAAGCGTACTTTCACGCAGAGCAGTTATTTAAGACGTCATGCTCAACAGCTTCACGTATAAAAAATAAAAGAGATAGTGCAGGTTAAATCGTACCCTTATAACTGTGAACACTGCAAAAAAAACTTCAGCCACAGAAGAAACCTACAAACGCATTTAAAAAATCACACAGAAAGTAAGTAAAAAAATTATTTTAAGTATAAACTGTCAAAGATAAAAATTGTATATTTAAAAAGTGAGATAGCGTCGCTGTTAAGAAACATAACCTACAATGTATTGATAGTTTTCGATTTTCGATAATGTCTTTTCCACGTCAACAGTTTCCAAATATGAAGTTTAAAATTTTGTGTAAAATCTTTGGAATCTTCATGCCATTTTTTGAAATCATTATGAAATTTTTGAAATATTTTCAAAAGTAATATTTGTTTTTGAAACGTTTTGTGTTTGTTTGAAATAATTGAAACCTTCTCAAATTTGTTGAAACCTTCAGAAATCGTCTAAAATGTTTCGAAATCTTTTAAATCTGGTGTACTTTGGTTTACTTTGGAAATCTTTTTGAATTTGAAATCTTTTCAAAACCCTATTGAAGAAATCCTCGAGAAAATCCTTTTGTTATTTTCGGACGAGGAAAACACGAGGAAAACACGAGGAAATCCACGAGGATTTTCGAATTCTTTGAGGAATTCTGCTAGGAATAATTCTCTCACTCGAGGATTTTCTCGAGGAATTTGATAATTCTCGCGGATTTCCCCGTGTTTCCCTCGTCCGAAAATAATACAAGGATTTTTTCAATAGGGAGCCTTAATAAATATTTTTGAAATCTTTTAATATTTTCAAAAAATTTTTAAATCGTTCGTAAAATATTTTGGAATCTTCCCCTTCAAACAATCCGTTGTATGGCCATGGCTCGTTCTAATTCTGAAACTAAATTAACATTAAATTTTTCAACTGATAATATTTATAATTTGTAAGTTGCATATCACAAAAAAATGTTTATTTTAACATTCTATATTAGCCGAAGAGAAATTAAAAAGTTGTAGAATTGTTTACGATATGGATGTCTGATAATTGCAGTCTATAAAATAATTGGTACCAATCTAAAAAAATGTGCCTCGAATTCTCTTTATTTATTTTGTGATTCCTGGGTCCTGGGGATTTTTTTTCTATTGCATTTTTGTCACTAAAAATTTTTCATGCAACTCAAATAATCCTCCTCCTATTTGCAAACGTAAAAAAAATTACGAAAGCAATGGTTAATTAAATAGGAATCATCTTTCGGAAAATGATAGATTGGAATCCGAAAAAAATTGAAAAGACTTTTTTGACCATAGAGGTAGAAAATGAAAAGACGATAGCAGCAGTGAAGAAACTTTTGAATCCCATTGAACCAACAATCAGGGCCCTCCATCAAGAATTGATACCAGCGCCTAGGCAAACGGAAGAACCTGCTAACAAGAAAATTGAACCTCAAAGAAGACAATTCAGCACACGAAAGACTACATCGAAGAAAAGCAGACGTTTTGAAAAACGAAGTCAAAATGAGCAAAATTCTATTGCTGTAAATTTATTACAAAAAGATACATCAAATTAGATACATTGTTAAAAATAGTATTAAATTTGAAATACCATAATGTATATTAAAATTAATATCTCAAGCATATGAAATCGCTATTTATGTATGCGTTTATTAAATTTCATATACGTTCGCGATAATTGCTCAGATAATTCTATTTTACACAAAATCAAAATAAGATTAGCAATAATTTTTGATTCTTAATAATAAAACATGATACACCTTCTTACAATGAATCAAAAATAAAATTGGATTTTAAGTCGAAAAGTTATAATATTTCTACCATTCAGGGCAAATTTTGGAAAGAGTTTCATATGTACGTTGCATTTTATTCATAGAAAACAATTCAATCGACGAATTCTAGATTATTACTTCAATTGCGAATTTTTGATCAAATTTAAAGAAATAAATGCATTTTGAGTTTCCAAGCACGCTGCTATACCGACCTGTATATTATATTTAATATAAAGTGTACAGCTATCCATATTGTAATGTATATTAAATTTCAACTCCCGTGTAGGCCAATGACTTCAATACATTTGTAGTAAATTTAATACAAAGTGGTATGAATTAATTTGCATAAATGGTAGTTGAAATTTAATATTCATCTTATTTCTTTTATAATAATTTTCATTATAACATAGAATGGTCAATTAGCTTCTTTTAAGAACCCTTACAGCCAAAAACTTTCAGGCTCCATACTTAGAAACATAAAGGAATTTGAAACATCGACTTCTAAATTTCCCGCGCGTAGGTAGGCGGTGCGCGCGCACAAGGCGAAAGCCGAGCGCAAAAGTAGAAGTCGGGGTCTAGAAGCTTGTTACAGAGCGCCCATGTAGATACAGGGTGAGTGAAGTTGTTTTCCTTCTTTCCTCGCTGCATTCCGCTGTCCGGCTTTTCCCCTTGGCTTCTTGATCCTCCTTGAGCTTTATAATTCCGCTGATTTTCCTTGTTTCCTCTGAAGTTCCTGTGGCCAGGCTGTTTATCGTTCCCAGCATGCTTTGAGTTGTAAGTGCTGCCAATCGCATTTACCTCCTGCGTTCCTTGGCGGCTATCTAATTTGAGAGTTTCAACTTGCTGTGTTGCCAATTCTGCTGCTCGACAAAGACGCATACATGTTTCCAGGTTCATGTTTTCCTCCCTCAACAAACAATATTTTAAATTTACATTTCTGATGCCGCTTATTATGTGGTCTTTGATTAGGCTGACTTTTAATGTATCGAAAGCACAATCTAAGCTTAAACGCTTCAGTTCCGTCAAGAATTCGTCAAACGACTCACCGGTTTTTTGATTACGTTGGAAAAATAAGTGTCTGCACACGCTCTCGTTTTTCCTTGGGACGCAATGTCGTTTAAATGCCTCTAATACTTGCTCGTAGCTTTCTTCTGCCTCCACCTCGAATTCAAAAGTTTCGAAAAGCTCTTGCGCCTCCTCTCCTATTGTATGTAGAAAAATTGCGATCTTCACCCCGTCAGGCTTGTCGTTGCACTCCGTTGCATTTATGTATATTTTGAATTTCTTGAACCATTTTTTCCAATTTTCTGACAGATTACCGTCGAGAGATAACGGCTGTGGTGCTTTTAAGTTGAGCGTCGGTTGCGATATTAGCTGTAAAGCTGCTGCCGCCTGAGGTTGAGCATTTTCGTCATTTTCGTACATTTTGCTGGAAGCTGCTTCGTTGTAGAATTTCTGCTTGAATTCCTTGTACAATCTTCCACTTTGCCGGTGTTTCACCTTAATTGCGGTTCACGACTGCGCCATGAAATAAACTGCCATATGTTTATTAATTAAGTTAGTTTTATTAAAACCAAAGAACATTAAATACAACCGACCACTACGAACAACACCACACCAGTCGACGCCATCTCTCATTTCACTCTCCCCGTCCAGACTCGATTCCAGTGCCGTACCAACTTACATACTTAAATTCATATATGACAGCAGACTGGCATGTATTGGCAGCCAGGAAACCCTGGCTGCGCCCCACCCCCTTGTTTGGCACCCTCTCCTGCATGCAAGGGCGCTCAAAAAAGATTATATTTTTCAACAAATAAAATATATATCTTAGATTTTAAATGAAGGAGAGAAAATTATATCCAATAATATCTCGAATTTGCACATGTCGACTGTCCCGAAGAATAAGTTACTAACCAATTTTTCCGAAAACAGAGCGAATCAACTACATTATGCTTGGCTAGCGTGTCGTATCTCCATTTAAAAATACATAGAGATACGACACTTTAGCGAAGTAAAATATAGTTGATACACTCTGTATACGAAAAACTTTGTTAGTGAATTATTCTTCGGGACAGTCGATGTACGACTAGTAACATTGGTACAGTAAAATAATTTTCTCCCATTTTTTTCACATTCTCTCTAATAGTTATTTTTGATACAAGGACCCCAAGTGGGACTTTTTCGGACGAGTACTGGAATTTATACGGGGCAAAGTGTCACTTAGGGGCCGAGTGTCACATACTATTTTTTATCAGACTAGTGCAAATAGGTTGCATAGAGTCCTGATTTAAGAACCCGAGAGGGTCCAGGGATGGAGTTCGGTTGTGTGCGTGGGGTAAGAAGTCGATACTAAAATACCCTGAATAAAACCCCTAAATACCCTTAGTAAAAATTTTACGGCCTATGCTAAAAATGGCTTATTTAGGTATTGTTTGCAGTAACTAAAATCGCACAAAAAATCGCATCCACAAAAAAGTGGAAAACGCCTGAAGCGTCAGATTTGAAAGTGAAGATTTCCATATTTCGGTTCGGAAATTGAAAAAGGCTCCAGTTCTACATAAATTAAAAAATTGAATCTTGATTTTATTAACGCTACGAAAGTATTTAAAAATTTTCCTTCTTTGGTTGTTCTTAAAATATAATTTTCGTGCATTATTTTGGGAAATGAAGTAACTTTTGCTTGTATAAACAAAAATTTAATAGAGTGGGGCGATGGTCGTGGGGTTTAAGGCGTAGGCTTTGGACCCACTCCGTCGGCTTGCGGGTTCGATTCCCGCCTCGTACTCTGGAAGAGCCTCGGTGGCCCAAGCGGTGAACACTTGCCTAGCAAGGGAGCTGTTCATCTCCGGAGAGTCGTGGGACCGGTACCTCTAAAGAAAAAGGTTCTCTAAGTACTTGAGGCTGTTGCTCTTGGCGGTTCGGAACCCAGCTTAAACTGTAGGTTCCTATTCCTGTATTGTCCCTATTCCTTTAACTGTGTAAAGGAATAGGGAATAGATACAAGAAAAATTTAAACCCTTAGGGGACACATTAGAAGCTTCCATTCCAATTCTATTACAAAAATTTAATGACGGCTGAACAGATCCAACTCGAATGAATTAATGTTTACTTTGTGCAATATAAATTGAATTATGTTTATTATTGTAGAAATAGAGTTTTTCTCGATTTTATAATGCACTTGAATGTGCAATTTTTCTACACTTTTGCACTTAGAAAATACAATTTCAAAATGAAAAAAAAAATCTATATGATTTATATAATAAATAAATCCTGAAAACATGTCTCATCATTTTACTTCGGAATAAAAATTTAAGGAAAAAGAGCAATAACCGGCTTAGGCACAATAAAAATGAAATGACTTACTATATGTATATGTACAGGTTCTTATTTATACTTGGATTTCTTTTTCTCGAATTTCTCTGCTTTCAACCACCGGTTTTGTTCGAATGCCAAAAAAAATCTCAAAGACCATGACATTTCCTATGGATTTAACATGTGAAAAAGTCAGATTTTAGTAAATCTAATATTTAAGCTTGATAATATGTTACAAATAATTCTGTGTTTTAGTATATTGTTCAAAATTTGTCAGAGAATAAGAATCAGTCATACATTTTGAGGTTGAATAATTTTAAGCCACTTTATGGGTCCCCAAAGAAAACCCCATAAGTGACAAATGTGAATTTTACGTAATATTGCGGTTTATTGACGCTTTTT
>CAKNXH010058963.1:77138-100527 GCA_932178445.1 Andricus quercusramuli
TATTTGAAAACTATATTACTCTTCACGAATTTACACACATAAAAAGCCATCGTGAATGCGGGGACTAAGGTCACGAATAATGGCATGTTTACCCTAACTGAATAAATTAAAAAATGTAAAAATTAGTTTAATTAAAAAAAAACTAAAACGTAAAGTCTGAAACTACATGCGAAAGGGTACATAAGTCACCTGCTGTCAATTGTTTTTACAGTTTTCCGTCGAAAACAATAGGCCATAGTTTCGAACCACAACTCCGAGCGAGATGGAACCCCATCTTAAAATTAGGTGCAACAAAATTTATCCCACAGTTTTTACTGTGTTAATTAAAAGACTTCAATGCCAGAATTATTAAACTATGTATTATTTTAAATGTTTCTTTGAAGAAAAATTGTTGAGCTACCAAGCACGAAATACGTATTATCATTCAAGAAGCATAATTATATTCTGAAATATCACAATTCAGGGTAACCGCTGGTCCGGGAAACCAGGAGATAATCGGAATTTTTTGGGAGCGGGAAATGTCAGTGAATTTATTTTTTGACCGGTATTCTTACAAGTTTTTCAACAAAAATCTATTTAATCACTTGAATTATCACAAAATTCATGTCACAAGATATGTATATATGTATGTGGAATTCTAAATTCTTTTACGATCAAAATTTTATATTTTACACCTTTATTTTCAAGGGTACATTTTCAATTAAAAGAATGTTGAAATGCAGTTTTGAAGAGTTATACAATACAAGATTACTACAAGATACTGAAATTTGTTGACAAAAAATGTTTTAAGTTGATCAACTGTAAATATAAATTAAATAAAGATTTCAAAAATGAAACTGTAGTTCGCGTATTCGCGATTGAACAATAATTGATTGATTATATAGGGCGATTCTGAATCTGATAAAATGAAACAATTTACAAATCTAATACATTTTATTTGAAAATTTGTAATTAAGTAAATGAACAATTTTACAATAGTCAGCAATGTTTGACTGTTTATTTGAAAAGAACAATTATAAATGAAATATTAAAAACTAAACAATTTGTAAGTGAGGAGATACTTAGAAGTTTTCAAATAAAATTGTTAAGCTTTCAAGGATTTTGAAAGGTTTTAAGATAATTAGCATATTGTCTTAAGATTGCTGGGAAAGTTTTATATGATTTTTATTTTGAAAAATTAATTTTAACAGAATATTTAAGAATATTTGAAAACGGACGCAACTTTTAATAAATAAATAAAAATTTAGCAGTTATAAATGTGGAAAAAATTGATTTTTGAGTAAAAAAAATATAGTTTCAAGAGAATTTTAAAAAGAATTCAAAACAAATTTTCATGTATAAATAACAACTGGATAGCTCATCCATTTACAACGATTTAAAATTAAAATAATTCTACTTCTAATTTAAAAAGTGTTCAATTTAAAAAAAATTGTAATTTTTCAATTTTTAATGATTCTAACGTAAAATTGCGTAAAATGATATAATTTTGAAAATTTATAAATGTTTTGATTCATTCTTCAATTTATAGCATCGAATATAATAGAGTACATTTATAATTAATACAAATTTTAATTCGTTAAAACGATTACTTCAGGCAAATCATTTTTTAAGAACAAGAAAAAATCTGCCTCAGTCTGAATTTGAACCGGAAATATGAATATCGCAAGGAATGGGAATAGACACGTACATTTTGATGTTTAAAAATAATATTTTCATAGCTTATGCTTTATTTCGAAAATTTTATTCATATTTTATGCTTGTTGAGTAATGATTATACCATGGCATGTAAGACGCAGCTTGTAAATATAAAAACGTGGTTTTTATTTAAACATTTGTTAACCCGTAGAAGGCACACTGGTGCGAATGCGCATATTCACTTTCCAAATTACCCGAGTAAAAATCATAAGTATGGGAGTGATCAATCATTGACTTTCCAAAGTATGAAAAATGTATAGTTAATGAGATGATCCCATACTTGAAGTATATTGAAATAGTATAGATAAAGTATATCTAAAGTATAGCTGAAGTATGGTTGAAGAATATCAAAAGTATAGCTAAAGTATAGCTGAAGTATGGGATATACTTCATCTATACTTAAGTATAGCTGAAGTATGGGATGTACTTCATCTATACTTAAGTATAGCTGAAGTACAGATTATACTTCATTTATACTTAAGTATGGCAAAAGTATCGGACATAGAATTGCATTCATTTGTTCTTCAAGATATCCTAGCAACGTGATAAAACACAATGTATCATAAATGACAGCTCGTCTAAAAATTTCAAAAGTTCGCGATTCAAATTGATTTCGTGAGTCAACTATATTTTGAATATTGTTTCCGAGGATATACAATATTCAAAGGATATAACGGACTACTTATATGACTCTTATGTCATATATATTGGTAAGAGATCCAGAATCTTTGATTCCTAAACATAATATTAATAGCATTTTACTTATTTCAGCATTTCCAAACAATATCCTTTAAGAATATGAAAATCATGATTCTGGATCTCTATTTTTATGTATTTCAGATAACTGATTATCTCTCATCAGCAACGATACGGTTATACCTATACTATAGCCATACTTTTCCTATACTTTGGACATGATCTATATACTTAAGCTATACTTAAGAGATATACTTCAGCTATACTTTGACTGAACATCAGCTACACTTGATCTATACTTCAGTTATACTGCAGCTATACTTCTCAGATATACTTCAAACATACTTCCCCTATACTTCAAATATACATTGTTATACTTCAGCTATATTTGAGCCATACATTCACTATACTTCATTCAAACATACATGAAGTATGGTATCGTCTCAAATGCCATACTTTCACTATACTATCTGAGAGATCACTCCCATACGATTTCATAGATGTTTTCCTAGATAAATCCCATACCAAAATCTTTTTACCCGGGTATCTATAATTTTCATGGTGATAACGAACTTCAAAAACGGGAAATACCAAGTCGCACTAGTGTGTCTGTAGAGAGTGCGTGAAAGAAGTGTGCCTTCCACGGGTTAATTATGTTTATAAGATCCATAATTATCATATTTATATAATTTATAATAAACATTCCAAGTGAATAAATAAATTTAAAATAATTAGTACCCCCCCCCCCTCTGAGAGTGTATGGATGGGAAATTATTGGATGGCCCCCCCTAAAGCCCTTCCCTGGATCCGCGCCTGCGCACGAACAGTTAATATTTTAAGCAATCTCAAGCAATTACATTGAATATTTATAAACGATAAATACGAGTAACAATAAACTGTAATAAATTATAAGAACTGCATGCGTTTTCAGTCGGTTTTTAGGGTTAGGTTTTGCGATCGACGTCTCTATGCACTTACCCGATTGCGAACGATTCAAACGCTTGTCCCGATTGAAAATGATTCAGAACGATAGACAAAATTTGTCCCTATTAATACCAATTCAAAACGATTCACCCGTCAATCAGTCTCCATCGGTTTCAATTATTTTTTCTAGAGGGGATATTACAATAAAAATGTGACGGTGATCGATTTAACGATTGAAATTAAAAATAGGTATTTTACAGGAGTGAATACATAAATTATAATACTCAAAGTTGGATGTGGTCTATTACCAGTAATACTGTAAATATACATACGCAAATATACATACTTACAAGGGGGGTTAGGTTGGTGTCCGACGCCGATTTTTTTGTAACTTTGCAGGTGAAAAGAGGATCCCAGAGTATAAAAAAAAAATTAATTTTTTGGGCAATCGTTCATATTTAGGGGTGGAAATCACCCCATTAATATGTTTGATACTTTCACTGTTTTAAGAGGTATCATTATTTTTTCTTTCTTGTTTTTGCACAAAATTGTTCTAATTGATTCTATATTATAATATTATCTTGAGTTTTAAAAATACTTACCCCCTAGAGTATCATAATTCAAAAAATCTACCCCTATGGGATACTTGGCCATATGACACATAGTTTAAAATTTTGGACTTTGTTGCTGCAAACATCTAGTTTTGATAATTAATTCCATTAAGAATTACACCGGGACACAAAAAAAAACACTTTTCTGTTCTACAGATGCTACACATATATTCCCATGTATTTTGACCCGCTGAGCACGAATCCGTGGTCCGTTTGACCACAGCGCATCTGAGTCAAGGGCATTTGAAGGTCAAATGGACAGAAAAGTATTTTGTGTAAAGATAACTACTATAATTTATGTTTTTGGGTCGCTGAATCCGAATCCGGGGTCCATTTGAACTCAGCGAGTCGAAGTCAAGGTTATTTCAAGGTCAATTTCGTTCATTTCTCTAAAAACAAATTTCTGACTGCAGATTATGAAAGAACGGAAGATTATACGTCCAGATATGTATGTTTTTATATTTTTATGACGACCTCTAAGGTCATGTTAAGGTCATTCCATTTAAATATATAGATGATTTATATGGGTAAATAGTAAATGGGCTACATTGGACTAGACTACCATACTAATATGTTGTGGGGGTCGCTAAGTCTGAATCCGAGGCCCATTTTACCCCAGGGCGCCAAGGTCAAGGTCAGATCAAGGTCATATCAAAGTTAGATCTGAAGAGAAATGTGTCACTGTTCCAAAATTTGACTTTTATATGTTTTAAGGGTAGCTGAATTCGAATCTGAATCTCCTTAACCCAACGAATCAGGACTAAACGAGAGTTACGGTATGGCATTTTGTAATAGCGTTTATTCTTTCTTTCGCCTATAACTATCACCATCTTCATCGCCAGGTACTTGATCTCTCTTTAGCAGCCAGCAGTAGTCAGCCAACATATTCACGTCCCATTTTCCTTGCCATCGAAGTTCAGCGTCTTTTAGATCTTGATGGAAACGCTCCCCTTGCTGTTCGCTGTAATCGCCTAAGTTCTCAGGGAAATAGCTAATATGAGTCCATGAAATGAAGTTTGAGATTCATCAAACATCCCAAGCGTCGATAGTTCCTCACCATATTTGCTACGATTGCTTTGTAGTCATTACTTCTGTAATTTCCTAAGAAGTTCTCAGTAACATCTCGAAAACTGAGCCAAGCAGCTCTTTCTAAGCCTGTCATTGTCTTGATGAAATTTTCGTCGTAAAACATTTTACGGATCTGAGGTCCATCAAATACTCCTTCTTTCAATTTAGCATCACTTAATCGAGGAAATTCATTTGTCAAGTACTGAAAACATGTTCCTTCTTTATTAAAAACTTTGACGAATTGTTTCATGAGTCCAAGTTTAATGTGCAGAGGCGGGAGCAATACTTTTGATGGATCAATTAAAGGTTGTTGAAGTACATTATGATTTCCAGGTTCAAGTTGTTCTCTTATTGGCCAAACCTTTTTCTTGTAATGATTCGTGCGATCCCTGCTATCCCACAAACACAAAAAGCAGGCATACTTTGTATATCCTGATTGTTGACCAAGGAGAATGGTTATGATTTTCAAATCACCACAAACTTGCCACTTATGTTTGTCATATTCAATTCCCTCCATTACATATTGGACGTTTTCGTAACTTTCTGTTAATTTTGTTGAATGCGCTATTGGTAGACTTGCGTACTCATTTCCATTGTTAAGCAGCACTGCCTTAAGACTTTGTTTTGACGAGTCTATAAACAATCTCCATTCTTCTGGAACGTAAACATCCTTTTTTAGTTCATTCATCAAACCGTTAACGTCTCTGCAATATACCAACATACCTTCTTCATCTTTATTGAAGTACTGACGGAACTTCTTTTCTCGATTCCTGTAGAAAGATGACTTCGTCCCCTGTTCTACCATTCCACGGCTCTTTAGCTCAGCTGCCATATATTCAGAAGCATCTTTAGGAAGACCCATGCTCCTGATGAAATCGTTTAAACTATCTTGGTTGAATAGTCTTACAGATTCATTTTTTTTGCTTTCTCCGCAATTTTGGCACATATTCTTCATTTTCATGGTCTTCGTATGAGCAATCATCAGATTCTTCTTCACCGTCTAACATAACCTCTCTATCTGTCTCTTTATTTGTTGAAGCTTCATTTATCATTGAGCTCGTATCCATATTTTCGATAACAGACTCTTGATTAGACTTTGCCGTTATGACAGAAGACACTATTGCATAAAATATTCTTGATTTGTTTTTAACGTTGAATCCTTTAACTTTTGTGTTGCAAAAATAACAGTCTTTTTCTGATTGAGGTATTGACCATATTACCGGTGAGGAGTATTTTAACATTTTATTGTTTTTCACTTTATTCCAACGTAAGAGCATAGTGTAACAAGCACTGCAAATGCTATCTGGAGCAAATGTTTCATTTTGAAGGGAAATTTCTCTTTTATAACATTGACGATATATGTCTCTATATTGCTCATTCATTGACCTACGGCAAGTGATGACTTCATACTTTCCACAAACGTAGCAAAAAACATTTTTATCGCTGTTGCAGTCATGGCTGGTAAAAACATGATTACTTGTTGTAGCTTTATATTCTTTATCAGTTGAATCGCCAACCAATAAAGGGTGGCGTTAGCTGGATTAAGACGATTGCCTGCCCTTTTCCTCACCCTGACCAATCGCCGATACTGGGCGTCCAATACCCTGGATCGTACTTTCTCTCGTGTCAGCCATGACGGCACAATGCCTTCACCACAGGGCTTAGCCGAAAAATGAAAAGCAAGAAAAAAATCCGTTTTCCGCCGTCACCACGTGGAGCACAGAAAAAACTTCGGGTAAATGGTGTTGCAGGTAACTTCGTACAGAAACTGTATTTTGTTCTCATAAAAGTTGTCACCACCGTCTTTAAAATTTGAAGCCACTAGCTTTGCTCGCTCAAGTGAAGTTAGCTGATCGTTGGTGTAACAGGCAAATCGGATAAGGGCGGCTTCATAAAAGCTCACTTGCCGAATCATTAGAGCTGTCAAAAGTTCCTTACAAGCGTGAGTAAAAGCAGAAAAATATCAAGACGCCAGGGAAAGTTTAGAAGTAGAAGTAGAAGTCAAATATTGGATCGGTAACACATTTTTCTTTCGATGTAACTTTGATATGACCTTCATATGACCTTCACCTTGAAACCGTGGGGTCAAGCGGGCCTCGGTTTCACACTTAGCGACCCCCACAATATATTAGTCGTCACAAAAAAATAATAACATACATATCTAGACGTAAAATCTTCCGTTCTTTCAGAATTTGCAGACAGAAATTTATTTTTAGTGGAATGAACGAAATTGACTTCGAAATGACCTTGACCTTGACTCGCTGAGTCCAAACGGACCCCGGATTCGGATTCAGCGACCCAAAAAACATAAATTATGGTAGTTGTCTTCATCCAAATGACTTTTCTGTCCGTTTGACCTTCAAATGCCCTTGACCCAGATGTGCTGGGGTCAAACGGACCACGGATTCGTGTTCAGCAGGTCAGAATACATGGGAATATATGTGTCGCATCTGTAGAACAGAAAAGTGTTTTTTTTGTGTGCCGGTGTTATGAATGAAAAACCAAGACAGCATCTCAAAGATCATAATTTTGTATCTTCCAGATTGTTGTGGGCTAGAATGAACGTAGGAACCAGAAGATTATTCATCATAGCGTGCTACGCCCCAGTAGATAGCGATTCGAGCAAAGTCAAAGACGCCTTCTGGGACACTTTAAATGATACAATAAGTACTTGCGATCAAGGTGAAAGAATAATTTTGCTTGGAGATATGAACACATGGGTCGGCGTCTAACGTCAGGATACAGATACAGAAAGATTACCAGGTAAATTCGGGGATTCAGGAAAAAATTGAAACGGGGAAATGTTAGTTAGCTCATGCTTAGAAAAGGGCCTATTTATTACAAATACTTGGTTTCGACATAAAATGATCCACACGTTCACCTGGTATGAAGGAAAAGCCACAGATTCTCAAGTTGCCCTATCTATGCGTTCGTTTAATTTATTCCAAAAATCTATCCGCCCTTCTGGTTTCTATAAATTTTCAATCTTGTTTCGCGTTTGTTTCGTTTGTTAGGTTCTCTTTCTTCTGCATCCCCGCCCCAAGCTTATTTTCTAGACTAGAGGTAATAGTCAGTACTACATTCAGAGCCCCTCATGACTCTTGTATCTTTGACTAGTTCTCCTAGTCTTTAATCCACAATAACGAAGTCGATTATACTGTGGCTATTTTCTTTACGCCAGGTGTACATATGGATCATTCTATGTATGAACCGAGTATTTGTAATAAGTAGGCCCTTTTCTAAGCATGAGCTAACTAATTCCTCCCTGTTACAATTTTTTCATGTTGGATCCCCAGAATTACTTAGTACCCTTTCTGTATCTGTACCCTGGCGCTGGACGCGGACCCATCCCTTCATATCTCCTAGCAGAATGATTATTTCTCCATGATCGCGAGTACTTATTGTATCATTTAAAGTGTCCCAGAAGGCGTCTTTGACATCTCTGATCACTATCAACTGGGGCGTAGCACGCTATGATAAACAATCTTCTGATTTCAACCTTCATTCTAACTCACGGCAATTTGGGCGATACATCCTTGATCTTCGAGATGTTGTCTTGCTTCTTCATTCATAATCTAATCAACCTCTTGACTAAAATGTGATTCACTATCTACTCCTGACCATATTTCAAAACCACCCTTCAACACCCCATTTTCTATGTTTCTACTTTCGCAACCCTTATTCTACGTCTCAGGTACATATAAAATATCTAGTTTTCTTACTTGCATAGTTTCTCGTAGTTCTCTAACCTCAAGATTACGGGTGGGGGGGGGGGGGCAAGGAATGGAAACCGAGAGAGTCACAATTGTTTGACGTTTTATGCAGAGAAGGACACCAGCCCTCAGCAGCGTTGTATGAGGTAGGAGTTCCCATGTTTCGATCTGCTAATTCCCGGCCTACCTCTAAACGAAATTTGTAGATCTTTTTTGAGTGCACAATTTTACTCCAGTCTTCATTTGTCGTATCTTGCATAGTTTGGCCGTGAAATTGGATTTTTAATTATTTTTTGTGCGATCAAAATTTGAATTTTCGATTTTTTCAAGGAAATTCAAAAAGATGTCATGACATTCTTGTAGGGATTTCGAAAAGTTTCGTCTTTTGACTTTTTTTCATATTGAGCATTGTTCCGCTCAAAATGTAAATTTTCGTTTTTTTTTGTGGGGATTTTGAAAATGCTATAACTATGACAATTTTTTTTTTATCGAAAAAAGTTTCGAGGGTGAATTGTTTGAATTTCCAAGTACTATGAATAGCCGTCTATGGAATTTCTTAATTTTGAAAAAAATTGGTATAAACGTTTTTGAAAATGTTCTAACTTTATGAATTTTCATCGAAAACAGCTGGTTAACGAAGTCGGCCTTTCTTTCTGGTCTCTGAAACTGTGTGCGAAATCGCAATCTAAGCCGATCAGTCTTTCAAAAGTTATCCGGTATACAGACG
Organism: Andricus quercusramuli; assembly: GCA_932178445.1. NCBI lineage: Eukaryota > Metazoa > Arthropoda > Insecta > Hymenoptera > Cynipidae > Andricus > Andricus quercusramuli. The sequence continues at coordinate 86,573 of CAKNXH010058963.1, forward strand.
ACGACGACAACAACAACGACGACAACGACAGACAGACACCGACGTATAAACTATTTTTTCTGACTCAGGGGGCCTCAAAACGTCGCCATTTAATGAAATCCACGAAAGTCATTTTTCACAAAAAACCAGTACCTTCTCATTATGATGAGAATATAATAATAATTCATTATTTTTTGTGCAATAAAAATGTGAATTTTCGATTTTTTAAGGTAATTCAAAAAGGTGTTATGATAATCTTGTGGGGCGTGCAAAAAGAAACACTTTTCATGCCTAGACGTTTTTTCGTATCGTGCGTTTTTTGGCTGAAAATGTTAATTTTCGTTTCTTGTTCTGGATTTTGAAAATGCTGTAAATCTGAGAATTTTCATTTTATCCAAAAATGGAATTCCTGTTAAATTATTTGAATTTTCTAGTACTATGAGCGGACTCACATGTAATTTCCAAATTTCGAAAAAAATGTTATAAATTTTTTTGAAAATTCTCTAACTTTTTTATTTTCTGTCCAAAATAGCTGGTAAACAAACTTGATCGCTCTTTTTTGGCCCCCAAACTGTGTGCCAAATCACAATCCAATCCGATTAGTCTTTCAAAAGTTATCCGGTATACAGACGACGACAACGACAACGACGACAGACAGACACCGACGTAGAAACTATTTTTTCTGACTCAGGGGGCCTCAAAATGTCGACATTTAATGGAATCCACGAAAGTCATTTTTCACATGAAATCAATACCTTCTCATTATGATGAGAATGTAAAAACGGTAAGGCTGCTGGTGTGGACAGTATTAGCGCTGAAATGCTAAAATGCGGTGGCGAGTACATACCTCACAGGTTGTGCGAATTGATAAATTTATGTATCGAGATGAGAGAAGTCCCGGACGATTGGAGAAAAGCGATTATCGTACCAATATGTTACAATAATTATTACAGGTATAATAATTACAGAGCAATAATTACAGAGGTATCAGCTTATCAAGTACCGTAAGTAAAATATACTCAAAAATACTTATTCGTAGGGTAATGAAAATTACAGAAGAAAAGATATGGGAAGGATAAGTGTCTAAGAATGGCCCTCTTCGACGAAGAAGGTGTAGATCCCGAAACAGTGAATTATTATAATGTGAATAAAACAAAAATCATGGTGTTCGAAGGAAAAAGTGAGGAAACAATGTGCAACATTGTCCTAAATGATGAGAGGATAGAACAAGTTGACAATTACTAGCGACGGAAAAATAGATGGGGAATTAGATAGGCGCATAAATAAGGGTAAGCAGGTTATCGGTAGAGCAAGGTCCATCTTCACAAATAAAAACATATCAAAAAAAGCTAAAATGGCCATACATAACTCTATTTTCGTACCGACTGTACTATACGGTAGCGAGACATGGACCTGTCAAGAAAAGGACAGGAGTAGAATTAACGCGATTAGCATGAAACCTCTGCGCACAATATGCGGGAAAACACTGATGGACAAAGTCTGAAACGAGATAATCCTCAAAGAGAGAATCCTCACAAGAGAGACACTGGTTTACACATGAGGAGCTGATAGCAAAAGCGTAGTAGAAAAATCGTCGGAGCAAAAACGAGTTATGAACTATGCGGGCAAAAACGAGTTAAAAATAAACAAGAATAACAACAATTGTATCGTATATTATAGTATAACGATATAATAGTACGGTAGATTATATTATAATCGGTCATTGTATTACATTCTTATGCTATAATATACGATACAATCCTGTTTATTCTTGTTTCTTTTTAACTCGTTTTTACCCACATTGTTCTTAACTCGTTTTTGCTCCGACGACTTTTCTATTTCGCTTTTGCTATCAGCCCCTCATATGGGAAAGAAATCAGTTAAGATGGTTCGGACATCCTGAAAGAATGAAAGATGAACGACTGACCAAACAAGTGTATAAAGGTAGAGTAAATGGCAGAATGCCCAGAGGTAGACCGCCAAACGAATGGTTAGAATCTGTGAATGAGACATTATTCTGAAGAGACATAAGAAGCCATAGAAACACAAGAGCCTGCATGAAAAAATGCATGGACCTGAAGGAAGCTAGAGTAGTATGCCAGGACAGAAAAGTGTGGCGACAAATAGTTTGTAAAGAGAGTGGCAATAGAGTGAATGACGCCTGAAACAAAGAACTTGGATACTAATGGGCCCAAGTGAGGAACCACACATAGATCGATCAGCATCCTGGGTCGGAGCAGAGTTGCGGAACGGACGTGTCATTTAAATAAATGATACGAGAATTCTAGATCGATCTAAAATATCTATACCTTACACCTACATACCTATCTACCTTATACCTACATATAAACCCAAATACAGCTTTATACTGATATCCAGAAGTATACATGAATAATATTCATAATATTCGAAAATACGGTTTTTTATATTAAAACTTTTTTCTTCAACATAATTAAAAAGTTGATGCAAGAATATAAAAGATTCCTTGGTTCGAGACGAATTGATTATTATTTTTATTATTATTATACCATTAAGCCTTTTCCCTTCCGGGGTAGGCGTGACTTGTTCGGTTGGAAAGTAGTGAAATAGGTATATAGGTATGAGGTTGATCGGTATATGGGTATAGGGTGGATGGGTATGTAGGTGTTATGTATAGATGTTTTAGATTGATCTGGAGTTCTCGTGTTATTTATATAAATTACACGTTCACTCCGCAACACTGCTCCGACCCAGGTTACTGATCAATCTCTCTAGCGATCACCCCAAGTGAGGAGCCTCACAAAATTATTATGTATGGTTCCCCACCTGGGCCCATTAGTATCCAAGGTCTTTGTTTCAGGCATCATTCACTCCATTGTCACTCTGTTTATAAACTATTTGTCGCCACATATTTCTGTCCTGGCATACTACTCTAGCTTCATTCACGTCCATGCATTTTTTAATGCAGGCTCTTGTATTTCTATGGCTTCTTATGTCTCTTCGTATTAGTGTCTCATTCACAGATTCTAACCATTCTTTCGGCGGTCTACCTCTGGGCATTTTGCCATTTACTTTACCTTTATACACTTGCTTGGTCAGTCGTTCATCTTTCATTCTTTCAAGATGTCCGAACCACCTTAGCTGATTTCTTTCCCATATGTCAACTAGTGTCTCCCCTGTACCACATTCTTCGAGGATTGTCTCGTTTCGTACTTTGTCCATCAGTGTTTTCCCGCATATTATGCGCAGAGGTTTCATGCCGATCGCGTTGATTTTACTCCTGTCTTTTTCTTGACAGGTCCATGTCTCGCTACCGTATAGTACAGTCGGTACGAAAATAGAGTTATGTATGGCCATTTTAGCTTTTTCTGATATGTTTTTATTTGTGAGGATGGACCATGCTCTACCGATAACCTGCTTACCCTTATTTATGCGCCTATCTAATTCCCCATCTATTTTTCCGTCGTTAGTGAATAGACTACCTAGATATACGTACTTGTCAACTTGTTCTAATTTCTCATCATTTAGAACTATGTTGCATATTGTTTTCTCACTTTTTCCCTCAAACACCATGACTTTGACCTACAATATTAATACATTTTATTAAAGAATAGGCAAGTTATGGTAATTTATATATTCTTTAAATCGATTTTTATAGTAGAAATTTTCTCATTCTCATAATTTAAAGTTGATGCGAGAATAGAAAAGTTGTGTTGATTTTAGACGAATCGATTGTCCCATAGCATTGATACATTTTATTGGAGAGTCAGAAAGCTATGGTAATGCATAATATTTGAAAACACAATTTTTATGGTGAAACTTTTTTCACTAACATAATTCAAAATTGATGCAACAACGGAAAAGACTCCTTGATTCGAGGCAAATCGATTGATCTATAATATTAATACACTTTAATAAAGATTAAGGAAGTTATGCTCATTAATAATATTTAAATCATCTGTTTCGAAGAGAAACACTTTTTCATTGACATATTTCAAAATTGACGCATGAATAGAAAATACTTTTTGATCATAAATTTTCAAATAGAGTAATTCTGTCAATTTTTGGAAAGAAATCATAAAGCTGGAAAAGGGATAGGGTGCGACAGAACTTTTCTCTTCTCCTTTTCAGCTCGAAAAATTATCATTTTGAATACAAAATTTGATTTGTCTTTGTATTCAAATTTTTTTAAAATTATTTTGTAATTTCTTATTTCTGATAAATTTCTATTTTTGAATGAAGCAAAATGAAGACTTTGGTTTGTCTTTTATTAGAAAAAATTACTAATGCTTCTTCTATGAGGAAGCAAATACATTTGCTAACGGGAAGCAAAGTACTAGTGAAATTTTTGTCCACTTCTCGCTTAGAGGGACTTAATAATTAGTGAAGTTTAATCAATATAATTCTTTAACCCGTTTTAGGTCAATGGTTCGTCTATGCACCATCAGCTTTGCCATTTTTTTTCGATGACAAAGCGTAAAGAAGCCCGGTCGTCTTTTTGGTTCGAAAATTCATCTTGTTTGTTGAATTTGTCTTTCATGGTAAAATTCATCTTTCGCGGTCAAAAATGAACTTATTAAATTTTTGACGAACCATTGGCCGAAAATGGGTTTAACGAATTATTGTTTATAACATCTTCTCCTATAGCAATGCTAGATAGTTCGGGGTTTTCTAAAATGTTCCACTTTTTTTTAACTTTACGCTTTGTAAGGTAACAACTAATGCTCGTTAACAAACATAGTTGTTTCGATAGTTTATCATTGATTATAACTGTCTTCTTTTAGATAATTAGAAAGTTGCGGTTTTTTCTGACATTTTTTACTTTTCTCTGACTTCAGTTATGAACATATAATACATAAACAATAGAGTGAATCATTACTTGAACAATCTCTTTCTTTCTTGTGATTATATTTGTCTGAAATGAAACATATATTTGAAATATTCTTCAAATTTTCTATATAAATCATATTGAATATGAATTTTCCTTGAGAGCCTTCTTGTTTGAATTAATATTAATATTTATTATTCATGGACGTCCGCATGGAAACGGCCCTTATCGGCGGTTCTAGCATAAATTTAGAAGAAGATAGTTATAAACAATAATAATTTAATGAAACAAGTATGTTTGTTAAAGTTCGTATTATTACCTCACTCTAAGTGAAAAATTGACAAAAAGTTAAAAAATGGCAAAAAAACGCAACTATCTAGCATTAATATAGAAAGAGATAATTATGAACAATGATGATTTGTTTGAAAAATTATTTTGGTCAAATTATTATTATAACCTCGCTCTGAGTGTAAAGTTGACAGGAAATCAAAACATCAGAAAAACCCGCAATTATATAGCATAACTGTCGGAGAAGATAGTTATAAACAATAATAATTAGTTTGAACAATGATGTTTGTTGAATTTCAATCATTATCACCACACTCTAAGTGGAAAGTAAACAAAAACTTGAAAATTTCAGAAAAAGCCGCAACCTGCTAACATTTATTTGAAGATAATATTTATTGAAAACAATAATAAATTGTTTGAACAATTATGTTTGTTAACATCAATATTAAGTCATTTTATTTTTCGGTTACCCTTTTTTTCCCTTTTTCCCTAAGTTCAGCTCCCCCGCCCCACTCCCCCCGAAAAAATTTCCTGGCTACTCCACTGCGTAGTTAGACGAGCACCACGAATAATGAAAGATCTTTGCATTTTACACGTGCGGTGTGGCTTAATTTTGAGTACTGTTTTCCTTTCACAGAGTTGAGAATGTGTCGGTTGATCTTTGTCAATGAAATAGAAGAGGTTAAAAAGAAAGTGCAGAGCTTCATTACTGAATAGGATACGTATAAAGCATGTTACCCATAGGAATTGCATACTGGGTAATATGTTCACTTTTTAGGATGTTCGAGATGAACCGAATGCAACCACTAAGCGTACGCTCATGCTTGGTATTCAACTCATCAGTAATATCGGCATATACCACACAGCCGTAGTCGAGGCCGTAGTCAAAGAAAGGGAGAATGAGACTTTTAATTTTGAGGATATGCGTTGGAGTAGGAAATGATTCTTTATTCCTGTTAAGCTGTTAGAGGACTCTGAAGGTTTTCCTCGAAATATCCACAACTTGTTAATTCCAAGTAAGAGAGCGATTAAGAATATAGCCTAAATCTGATACAAATTCCACAAAGGGGATGGAGACGCGCATCGATCAAGAGAGGAGGTAAGGTTGCAATTGTTCCAAGTGAAGGAGAGGAAGAAGGTCCTGTGATTACAGCCTTAGCTTTAGAAGGGTTAAAAGTGAGCCCGTTTGTCAAGGCTCACTGCACCACCAAATCAATGTCGTTCTGTACCTTTTAAAGTAAGCTCTTAATGGTAGCAATAGGCCCGGAGAGGTATAGCTTAAAGTCGCCAGCATATGTATTTATGATAGTTGCAGTGTCGAATTCCGCTACCAAGTTTTGATGAGTAAATATTGAATGGAGTGGGTGCAAGGGTGGAACCTTGATACATAATTTTCAGTAAAAAGTGAGCAGAAATTGTGCCGTTTTCGCCTGCGAGTGTTCTGTGAATTCTTTTACTATAATTTTCCAGCGTCCAGTGTCCAGCATTTTACAGTGTCCTTTAATTTACAGTACATTTTTGTGTGTCTTATCACTGACGACACATTCATTTGTGTTGAGGACAGCCCACTGTACATTTACTGGTACTTCGTACCCAAGTCGATAAGAACCTTTGTCCCACGAAAATGCATTGAGGATTAGGAGGCCTGGAACTGAGTCCCTACAGATTTACAGGTCTTATCTAAATTGGGTTGATAATGTAGGTTTCTATGTTCATGCGTCACAGCTAACGAGTCGACTACTCTCGATGGCATACCGTTGAAGAGTAGAAACCCACCATGAAGCTTACTCCAAAATTTGGTAAGGTAGCAAAATTCTGTCTACCGGCGTTTCGTCCAGGATTCACTTGTGTGAATTTATCAGTGTGGCTGACCACAAGTGAATCCTGTCACAGACACCTTTGGTAACTCTCTTCGGTTACCCATCCGAGGTTGAATCTGCGCCGCTTGATGCTTAACTTCTGCAAAGAGATTCCGAGCAGGTGCAGAATTGACTCGTGAATGAAGTACCTTATCTCGAAAGTGTGTATACGCATTTTTTTAAACCGTGCTAAAGTCATTTTCAACCTCTGCACGCACAAAAATTGATTACATATACACTCTGCTGAAATAAGGCCTTTTAGACACAATTTAGAAGCATAAAAAGTGCAACCAGAAGTGGGTTTTGCAAAAAATATAATAGAGGGAGACTGATTCTTTAAACGAAAAAGTCCTTTTAGCAATGGTGGCCACGTTCAAATATACAGTAATAGTAGAAGTGGAAATGTTGATCCAGAAATTTTGTAAAGGTTGTATACAGGCGCTCCAATGAAATACATGTATTTTAAATAATAAAATGGGCGGAATTAACAGGTTTTCAATCGCGATTGAAATTTAAAAGACTTCGAGTTAGGATACTGTCAACGTTCTCGTTAGATCACTGAAGTTAAGCAGTGTTGAGCGCACACTTGTAGTTATTTACTACAAGAAACTATCCACCTGGAAACACTACCCGAATCGGGTAGTGTCACGCCTACCCCGAAAGGGAAATGGCTTAATGGTATGCATACATACATACATATACGTAGAAAAAATCTGCCCACTGCACGACCACACTCGCATCGCTGCATAGGACTTTTGAAATTATAGGTCAAACCATCAAAAACTGAAATTTAGTAATTGTGAATTCCCTTTTGTTAAAGCTCCTTCGGCTTTGACCAACACATTCTCATCACGAGATTTGATGAAAAGCGACTAAATTAAATTTCACATAAAACCAATACCTTCTCATTAAGAATGAGAATGTAAAAAATTGAATTTTATGTTTATTTGGTAATGTCATTTTTCACGATTAAAACCAAAACCAGGCGTCCTATAAAAAATGATTCGTCACAAATTTGTAGATCTTTTTTAGGTACACAATTTTCGTTGAGTCATCTTTTTCTGTATCTTGCATAGTTTGACCGCAAAATCGAATTATTGTTGATTTTTCATTATTTTTTGTGGGGTCGAAATTTGAATTTTCAACTTTTCATGAAAACTCAAAAAGCTGTTATGATAATCTTGTAGGTACATAGAATTTTCAACTCTTAAAAAAATGGTCTCAACAAATTTGAAAATGCTCTAACTTTTTGAATTTTGATCCAAAATAGCTGGCTAGCCAACTTGTCTTTTTCTTTTAGGTCTTTAAAAAGTGTGCCGAAGCTCAAACGAATCTGATTATTTTTTCGAAAGTTATCGTGCCTACATACTGCAGAGAGACTACAGAATACAGACAGACTACATATTTCAGACTACAGCCAGATTACAGACTAAAGACAGACACCTTCGTAAAAATTGTTTTTTCTGATTTAGTGGGTCTCAAAACGTGGAGATTTGATGAAAACCATCTAAGTCAAATTTTATATAAAACCAATACCTTCTCATGAGGATGAGAATGTAAAAAATTACATGAATCGGTACTTAGGATATGCATAGGAAGGAACCTTGCGACTGTAGATGAAGTGGAAATGGAATCAAAAGTAGATAAAGTAGAAAAAAGTAGATTTTTCGATCAAATACAAAAAATTCCCGGCCTTAAACAAAATTCCCGAGGGTTTCCCGGTTTTTTCATGGTCCAATAAAATTCCTGGGTTTTCCCGGTTTCCCGGTCCGCTAGACACCGTGAATTAATATACGGGTCACGGGCAACGTTTTCTAGCCTTTCCTAAGCTCAAATATATATATATATATATATATATATATATATATATATATATATATATTTCAAAGTATATTTTGCTTGATCGAATTGAGTATAACCGATAATTATAGCTACACTCCAATAAGTGGTTCTTTAATTAATTCTTTAACCAATTTCCACGGTCAGAAATTTCAGTAAACTTCCTTAAAAGATAACTTGTATTTACGTTTACACTTTTACAAAACCGCAAACACCCTCCGAAATTAGTCTACAAATCAAAAGTGCTACTGACAAGCCATAAGCTTTATGAAGCAAAACGCTTGTAAAACTGCGCGATATTACTTGTAAACGGAATCGCCGTACTTGTAACGTGCAAAAAGTGCCAACGACTTCGTGAAGCGCACACTATTAATACAAGCAAAAAGTTACCAGACTTGCACTTGTAAATTGTGACTTGTAGGTTTTATGAAATAGGCCCCGAAGTGAATAGCATGAGACGAGAGGATCGGTAAAGTATAAAAAATGGCAAATTTTCATTAGTAGACATATTTTGTTCCATTTTACTTTTTTCAATCCAATTTTTAGATATTTATTCATGAATACATTATTTTCTAGACTCTACTGAAGCGACTTGAACCTTCTCAAAGTGCGCGAGGCCACCAAGAAAAATCTAATACGCGCCGCATAGGTGGTAAGAGCCGTCTCAGGACCTTTTTGGGCTCCGTGCATGAATACGGGAAGACAATGTCCACTCTCGGAATATCTGTTGAACAAGCAGTAGTGTGTCGCATTGCCATCGGCGCGGCGTGAGCACGCGAATGCTTCTCGGAAACCCGAAATACGAAACACGAGCTCGTCTGGCCACAATGCCGAATGGCGGCCCGTGTGACATTGGAGATCACCGCCATTCCCTGGTTGCTGGCTCTCCCTTTCTTCCCCTTCCTTTTTCTTTGATTTAGAATTTCTTCTGATGTTTTTTTCACACCTACTATTCCAAAGTTTTGATTTTCGCAACTTTTATGTCTTATTTTTAAAAAGAAATGTTTTACTATCTTATAAATAAAAACGTAAACAACTTTTTATAACTCATGTATGAGTTTTGTCGTTTTCATGTCTGCAGAACGGGCGTAAAGTACTGCTTTTCGAGCGCTCACATGTGAGCTAAAGGATAGAAGTTCACAGGGTAAAGCCCACAGGGTAAACTTATTATAGAAAAATTTTTTCCACCAGACCAAGTTTTCAAAAATACAGTAACATTTTTTTAATCCATTCATAACTGTTTAGAATTAAATGTTCAAAAACGTACACATTTATAAACATAAAAAATACTGTGATAATAAATTATATAATTTAAATTTCTTCTGGCTACGGCCTTGAATGTATTGTTGCAAAAAACATAAAGACAAATAAGGAGAAAATATTTAAAAAAGAAAGAACTACATTGCTTGTTAAAGAATCCCGAATTCCGCAATCCTTAAATTACCGTCGTATATAGATAAGTTATCTGAATCAGAAAATAAAATTTAACGATATTCTGGCGACTCAGCTATTTTTTAAATCATTATACGTTGTACATACGCAGGGTCGGTCTTCATTCGGTCACAAAACTTTTGGCGTATTAAAACTTTGTTTGAACCTTTAACTTATTTCTATGTATGCAGAATCAGGTTAAAACACGAAATACAGTTGAAAATTTATTTTAATTATTAAAAGTATTAACAAACAGTCACGGATCAACACAGACTTCCGTGTTAGCAGAAAATAACGTTCTTCGAATATTTGCAAATAAAGCCATAATATTTAAGGTAAATGTCCCAGTAATCGTGACGGTCCCAGTAATCGTGAAACTTGGTTATAGTGTGAATATATTGTTCCAAAAATGTGTTAAAAGTAACATTTAATTATGAAACTCACTCATTTTTAGCATTTTAAAATAGCAAATAGAAATCACATCCATTCAAATAAAATAAAAAGCAAGAAAATTGGCATCACGATTACTGGGACGTTTACCTTACAGATGAAAAACCTGAATAAGAGATTTCGCCCATTTTTCTCATGTCTTGCCAGATGCTTCGTCCGTTCTTGGCTTCATACGAACGAAACCTCCCTGGATTTCAAGGCGTCGAGCCGGACGCTACTGCCACTACCTCCCGCATTACAGGATTCCAAGTGCGCCAAACTGTCCCACCGGTCAGAAAGAACCTATACTTACGGTTTTTTGAATTTCACGGAATAAGTTATTTTGAATTGAGATAGCCCACGAAACAAGTAATTACACGCTGGCTAGTATTCAGTACATTGAATAAATAATCATGAATCTTTGAAAGCGAATTTCGGTTTGTACAATTTTAAATGTTTTCTCATTTAGAGACTGTATAATTTTGAAAGCTTCGATTTTCAACAATATTGAAAGCTTGATGAGTGGGTGGAAGTTTTTCAATTTTTAATAGCTATTTTTGAAATTAAAATGCTTAAAGTTTAGAATTATTCCAAATGACATTCGTTCATTTTGAGATTCATTTTTGATACTTCAAATGATAAATTATTCAGTTTTTAAGTTTTGAATCGGAAAACCTAAATAACTGAAATCTTTTTGGAAACTTTGGAAAATATCGAAGCAAAATGCCTTGGTAGTGATGTCCTAAAATCTCGTTCAAAATGAACTCTTATTACAATAGAGATAACCTTTCAAACTTAAATAATACTAACAAATTTTCAAGTTGATTTTTTCACAAAGCCAATCTTCAATAAGCTAGGCAGCGAGGTGCTGTTATTATTATTATTTTTATTTGCTGAAGGTACAACACAATATTTTATTTAGTTTGAAAATAACAAGAAAGAAAAAAAAACACATTAAACAGTTCATAATTCTTGATGTCATAGAATACAATTTTTCCTCAAATGGGTCTCGTCCGTTTAACTTTGAAGGGTGGCATTTATGGAAACAATGAGTTTTGAATAGTTTTTAAGGACCCAATAATACTCTAAGATATTTCAGAATATTGTAGAACAATGTTGCAATGTTTCAATGAAAGAATGTTCATAGATGGGTTTTATAATTCAATACTAGAAGGCTGTTTTGGGCACACCAGAATTACGAGAGATACGGTTTCAAGTCGCGAAATTCCAAAGCGTGCGCGCCAGACAGGTCTGCCTCCCGCATCGCCAGATCGCAGATAAATCCTTCACGGCCAAACTATATCCTCGTCCTTCGGCACTTCACAAGGATCGTCCGGTTATCGCAGGTAATCCCGCCGAGCGCCCTTTAACCGCAATCCTCTTCGCCGAAATTACGGTGGTTAAAGCCGATCTCCGCTCAGATCAAATGGTAACATCTTACGCGCCTGTATCAAATCAGGGTACATCATTTTTTCACGCCCCCTCCCCCTGATACCACTCCCAAAGTAATATCAGTAATTCAAGTCGCGAGTTTGATCGACAGCTAGCGTCCATTCTAAAGTAAAGCAAACACGTACATTCGCAAATATTGTTTGAAAACTGTTTTACCGACAAATGATAAAATTAAATTTTACGTTCCATATTTTAATTTTCAGAAATGATAATGAAAAGGAATGGGGGACCTGTCTACAAAGCAACCTTTGCAGGATCCTCTATAGGTTTCTTCACGGACCAAATGGAGGTGCGGGTTCTTGAGCAGAAAATTTTCATGTTACCACTAAAAAAAAAGGTCTCCAAAAAATTATTTATAGGCACATCACATTAAAGGCACAAATATTAATTGTATAATAGCTATACTTTCATTCCAAAATGCAGAATTAATAATTTATAATCATCTTTTTTGCGTGTAATAGATTTATATGACTTTTATGAAATTAGCTCTCTCGCTAGCGAGTTTGATCTTGAAGGGGAATAAAAAGAGGGAACCTCAAAGCTGTAAGCGAAATGAGTATTCGTGATCGTTCGATGTAAAGAACTCTACATACAGGTTCCTTTATGATTGAGAATAATTGAACAGCGAAAAATTAAGATTTTTAGGTTTTAACGTGAAAGTGAGATTTATTTTATTCTTTCAAATATGTGATTTTTCCATCAGATAAAATGCACAACCAGAGAATATATTTTCTCTGAAATTTAATCCCGTTTTTTCACAGCCGATTAGCAAGCTATTTTCAATTCCATCTGGAGACATTTAGAGGATTGTTGAATTTGCATCTTTAGTTTTGATTTCGGATCAAACATTGTGATAAAAAGTAATTTTTACGTTTATTTTCCCAAGATTTTCTTTTCTTTTCCAGTGGTAGAATTTGAATGAAATTAATGTTTACAAATTAGGTAATGTTGTTAAATGTAACATCCCTTCTAGAAAAAAATGATTGGACCCGATTGAGATCGATTACCAGGTGAATCGTTTTGAATTGTTATTAACAGGGACATAATTTTGTTCATCGTTCTCAATCGTTTTCAATCGGGACAAGCGTTTGAATCGTTCTCAATCGGGTAAGTACATAGAGACTTCGATCGGAAACCTAACCGTAAAGACCGACTAAAAACGCGTGCAGTTGAAAATATAATTTGGTGTTTTTGCTTCCTCATAGAGGAAACTTTGTAATGGTAACATTTTTCAAAATTTTTAAATTCATTCAATTAAACCCTCCCTAATTTAAAAATGTATAATACAATGTTCTAAGCAATTGTCCGGGTGTGTGTGTGTGTGTGTGGATGTGTGGGTGTGTGTGTGTGTGGATGTTTGGATGTGTGGATGTTTGGATGTGTGGATGTCACGCTTTTTTGTGAACACGATAACTAGAAAACGGTTGCAGATAAATTGATGAAATTTGGAGAGCTTATTTTCCTCACTAATATCTTGAAACTGACCAAAGGATTTCTAAAAATATTTATTGCATTTTTTTCTAGCACTCAATAATATTTTAAAAATCGGTTTTTTATAGTAAAACTTTTTTCATTTGCATAATTCAAAGTTGATGCAAGAATATAAAAGATTCCTTGGTTCGGAACGAATCAATTGACCTATAATATTAATACATTTTATTGAAGATTAGGGAAGTCATGGTAATTTATATATTTTGATACTCGGTTTTTTATAGTAAAACTTTTTTCACTAGTATAATTCAGAGTTGATGCAACAATATAAAAGATTCCTTGGTTCGAAACGAATCGATTGACCTACAATAATAATGCATTTTATCAACGAGTAGGGAAGTTATGGTAATTTATATATTTTGAAAATCGGTTTTTTATAG
>CAKNXH010058964.1:0-18986 GCA_932178445.1 Andricus quercusramuli
GCCCTGCTCCCTGCTAGAATCCCTACACTCGTTCTCCCCGTCTCCCTCCTGACAATATACTTAGGCGTGTTCCTTGACAACCCCAGGGTCCACTTTACATACCTCTCCTGCGTTCTATTTACGACTTCACTTTCCACCTCCTTTCCTCCTTTCCTCCTACTTTCCCTTCCACTTCCACTCTCCTCCCTTATCCCTTCCCCCTCCTTTCCTGAACACCATAACCTTGGACTTTTCCGCATTCAGCTCTAACCCCTTCTTATCCAGGTATCTTCTTAACCTCTTCATCATCTCCTTTAGGGCCTCCTCGCTATTTGCCAGAAACAATATGTCATCTGCATAAGGTAGTGACCAAATTGTAACCCACTCAATTAGGCCTCTTTCTACTCCCCTATCTTCCATCGCCTCCCACAACTTCCCCCTATCCACCGACGGTAACGCGCCTTTGAGATCCACAAAAAACGCGTACACCTTCGTCCCTTCTTCGTTAATTCCCTATCCACCACGTGCTGTAGAACTTAGATATTGTCGATAGTACTCCTACCCGCCCTAAATCCCGCCTGCGTCTCTCTATAAATTTCCTGCCTATCTCTATCTCCTTTCTTATACAGTGGCACTATTAACCCTTGTCTCCACCCTCCTGGGAATCCCTCACCCCTCCACACTTTCTTCACTACCTCCTTCAGCCTCTCTCTAACCTCTTGTGTACTAAACAGCCATGCTTCGTTCTCTACCCCATCCGGCCCTGCTGCTTTTGACCTTTTCAACTTCCTTATCTGCTTCCCCCATCCGTCTTCCTTGAATCTGAGCCCTGAAATGATTCTTAAAAAAATTCCCTCCACTCCTCACTCCCTATGTTCTCGCTGCCCCCCACCCTTCGCTTCCTAAACCTATTTATTATCTTCCAGATGTCCCCCTCTTTCTTAACATTTGCTAACTCCTCTTCCAGCTCTTTCTCCTTTTCCTATTCTTCCTTCTTACACATCACTCTAAACCCCTTCCTCATTTCTACGTACTCCTCCCTTCTCGCATTACCCTCTTTCCACTTCTTGTACTTCCTCTTCACCTTCCGTTTCATCTTTTTACATTCTCTATCCCAACACGGCTTCACCATTCCTTTCTTCTTCTTTCTAAATACCTTCTTTTGCACACACCCTTTCACCTTCTCTTTCAGATCCTCCCATATCTCTTCCACCGACTCCCCTCCAAAGCATACCTTTCCTAGCTCCTCCTGGTACCTCTCTATCGCCTCCTTCGTCCAGGTCGCCCTCTCCCCTATCGAGACTGCTTCCCCGCCTTGTCTCCCGCCACCCTTACCTCTTATCCACAGACTCAATGGCTGATGGTCTGATTCCATCCTCCCCTCTACTGCGAATTTTTCCATCTCCTCCCATCCTTGCATATTCATAACCACATAATCTATCACCGATACCCCCACCTTACTTACATATGTGTATTCTCCTTCTTCGTCCCCAGTTGCCATACCACTCGCCACCGCCCAGCCTCTATCCTCCATCCAGTTCCTCATAATCTCCCCCTCCTTATTTATTATCATGTCCTTCGATTTCCTTTCGAAGCTCTCCCCTTCCGTGTAAAGTCCCCCTTCGCTCCCCATCCTCGCATAAAAATCCCCACCCAGTACCACCATACCCTCCTCTCTTCTGCCCAGCAGGTCTTCCACCCTATCTTTAATTCTTTCCATCCCCTCCTTATTGTACCCTGTAACAAACTTACACGTTATGTCTCCTATTTTTATTTTCCTCATTTGCACTCCCTCCCCTCTTTCTCTCCATGAACTTTTTCCTCTAATCCATCTCTAATCCCGGTTATAATTCCCCCACTGGCCCTTCCTTTCTTCTTCACTCTGACCGCCTCCTGGAGTCTCCACCTATACCCCCTTGGCAGCTTTGGCTCTATTCTGTCCCATTCCTTACTTTCTAACCACGTCCCTCCCAGTCCCACAACATCAAATTCCTGGATATACCGCCAGAACTCCTCGTCCTTCTTCTTTACCCCTGCTACATTCCAATACAGCACCTTCACTACTCCTCTATCCTGCATTCCCCCCCCCCCCCCCACCCCCTACTGCCTACGAAACAAATTCCCCTGCATTTCCTTCCACACATCTTTCTCCTCACCCCATACCCACATTTTCTCGTCTATTTTTATTTTCCGATATCCTACCTTCGCCAATCTCCCTTCACTCTTCTCCCTTATAGCCCTGTCGTTTAGCATTCTCTGCACATCATTGTCCTTTCTCGTTAAGTCGTGATCGATGAAGACTCCCTTATCCTTTATCCTATTCTTATTTCGCATTACCCCCAAATTTCTTCCCAGCTCTCCATCTCCACAACCGCCACTTCCTTGTCCTTTGTCCCCTCCAACTTAACTTTCCCTACCATGCCTTTAACCCACTCTATGCTCTGTAGCAGCGCTTCCACACCCTCTCTTTCTTCCCCGCTCTTTAGCTTCAACCCTTTTACCACTCTCCCTTCTCAACTCCATTGCCCTTAACCTTTCCCTATCTGAGAAATGTTAGAAATCGTCAGAGCTTGGGTTCGAAGGATAATCCTTTTATTAGGGGTCCAAGAATGGAATGACATAAAACCTAATCCCTTTTAAATTTCCCAGGTCATTCATATTAATTATTTATATTTATTTATTTATATTCTCTTTTTATTTATATTCAATTAATAATATTTATATATTGAATGACTCTCAAGGTGAATCTGAAAATTTTGTCCGTTTCGACGTATCTCATTTTCTTTACAAGATACATTATATTTGATCTAATTTCACATTTTTTAGAAAAATTTTTAGGTATCTGAAATCGTCAAAACCTGTAGATTCTGAATTTCTTACTTCTGAATCTGTATATGCAACATTGAAAAAAAAAAATATTTTCAATTTTTAATCGTTTTGGGTTGCCTACCTGCGGTCCTAGCCGATGAGCTACCTGATGGGATGTGAATTAGCATATCTTCAGAAATCGTCAGACTCGTCAGGAATGGTTAGGATGTTCAGGAATCGTCAGAACTTCTGACCATTCGTGACGATTCCTGACTTTTTTTTTTTAGTAGGGTGTAAGAAATTTTACCTTTTTACTTGACAGTTAACCACAAATTCTAAAAGATTTATTTACGATTTAATTTCAACCTATTAGTTATATAACTTCTCATTTGCAATTAAATCTTATAATGTATATTCTGAAGACAAAAGAAATAATAATTCAATATCCTTTACATTATAATATCCCTGGCGGACCGGCCGAATGCAAACATTACGCTACAGCGTAACGGTAAAGTAATGCTAAAGTAATGGTAAAGTAATATGGCATTATAATTAATAAAGGAAACAAAATTAATATGTAAACTGTTGCAATTATAATAAAACGTTGAAATTTACGTTCAACGGTCATGCCGAAATTGCAACAAGTGGCTTTTGCAGCATTAAAAAATAAAAAAACATAGTGACCGTCATTGCAGTCGGGCCCCTGCGTATTGGCAACCCGCTAACGTGGCTTTAAGTGGGTTGCCAGTCTGCAGGGACCCGACTTGAATGACAGCCACTTTGTTTTTTTATTTTTTAACGCTGGGAAAGCAACTTGTTGCAATTACGGCATGACCATTTAATGTAAATTTTAACGTTTTATTATAATTGCAACAATTTACATATTAATTTTGTTTCCTTTATTAATTATAATGCCATATTACTTTAGCATTACTTTACCATTACTTTACCGTTACGCTGTAGCGTAATGTTTGCGTTCGGCCGGTCCGCCAGGGATGTACGCAAACAATCCCGCGTCTTATTGAAATAAGGAACTTTCCACTTGGACCAGCTTTGCAACTGCATTCCATTTTTAATATTTTGCCATTTAAAGCAATTTCACCTTTTATTTCGTGCGGATTGTTTTTTGATCCCGAGGTTTGCATACAATATGCTACAAGAGCAAATAAATCGGTCACCGACTTTTCCTCACAATAAATAATATGTCCAGCGTTTAAAACACGTTCGCCTTCGATAACATTTCTCTTCCTTGGCGAAGAATTCGCGAAAACACAAATTTCAGCAAGAGAGAGCTTCATTTCTTAAATTATTGAAGGTTTTGTTCACACATAACACTATGTTGATATTCAAAACATCCCGACTGCCTCCGCCATCTTGCGATCGCAGCGCCATAAGTTCGGTTCCCAATACAGAACCTAATAAGTTGAAGCTGGCGTCACTTTTTATCTCGCTAAAGATTATGTGGTTAGGATAACTGATCTCATACTCCGAACTAATTTATAATTTAATCTGCTATACATTAAAATCATTTGACAAGATTATCTTTTACAGGGCAGATATAATGAAGGTTGCATATTGCACGGATATGGATAAGTCTGTGATAGTACACAACTTTGAGAAGAGAGGGTGGGTACAAGTTGGACCTGAAGATGACTGGAACTTTTATTGGTAACATTTTTATTTGATTAATATTATATTGACGTTTACTATAAAGGCATTTTAAAGTTTTCACTTTTTTCACTGATTACATTTTCTTATACTAGTTCGGTCGAATAACTACTGCCAAATCATATTTAGCAAAAAATCTCTGTACAGGAACAGCCGAAAGGTGTGAACTTGTTTGAAAGCTAATTTTTCTCTACTGTATTTGCACGCTTGCAAGTTCAAGCGCGCCTAGGGCGTGCGACCAAAAAGGGAATAGTTAAATTTTCATTACGAATAATAATTTTTTATGAAAAAATCTGTCCGCTGCGTGGGCACATACTCATCGAGCGCTGGGCGCGCGGCTAGCTTCGCTCACGACTGTTGGTTCTCCCGCTTCGAGCTCGATAATGTGTTTACCTTGCGCTACGTGCGCGGTCTTTGTATAATTCCCCCCATATTTGTGTACAGCCCTTCCAAAATTAAAGGTCAAAGTATCAACAACTGTAATTAGGTAATTGCGAATTATCTTTTGTTAAAGCTGCTTTGGCCTTAACGAACACATTCTCATCACGTATCTCGTGCTTCACACTCGATTTTGTCCAAAATGTCAACTTTTCTAAATTATCCCGTTCAGAAATTTTGATGGGGTTCCGGTGGGGTTCTTGCCAGTTTGCCCTCGTTCTAGTGTGGTATTGTTATGGAAAGCTGACAGGGACCCTACAAGGCGCGTCACGCTCGCACTTGCAAACGCCCCATGTAGGGCAAACTCGTCAGGCCCTTGTTCGGTTTTCCCAGATTTACCCTGGGTTAATTTTTTTTCCTCCAATTTCGAATTAAAATTAAATCTTCATTTTCGAAAAGTATATTTATTGCATTATAAGTTGGTACAAATAGTGTGTGTGCAGAGAGAAAAAATGTATAATTTTCCTACTATTTCTTTAAAATTAAACTATTAAATTTTTCGGTTGGATTTTGAATTTTGAATTTTACGCAAGAAGTTCCAAACAACAATTATTCCCTCTATGACCATCAATTTATTTATAACAATAATCGAGGTTAGTATATAAATTTTTTTCAGTATTTTCTTTTCCAAATAGTACTAAAAAAATTAAATTAGCTTTTGGAGAACTTGGACGAAAACTGTCAGATGTCTTGTCGCTCTCACCTGTATTCATTTGTTTTCGAGCGCGATATTTTTTTGACCGAATACGACTGCGGTTTTGAAGACGTCTTTTTCCATTTTCCGTCTCTCAGATATTCACTAATTCAATCAATGTTTAGATTATAGAATCCCTGAAGTACGCTCTAAGACCAAATGAAATTCGCATTTCGCACGAAAGGTACTATGATAAAATATATAGGTTATGTTTCTGAATTCGGCGTTGCCAAGTATTCCTGGACTTCCTGGACCTATTCCCGATTTAGGGTTTTCAAAAGAAAACCCCTCCAATTCCACTAAATGAAAACTTAACATACCACCTGTATCTCGATATTATTTTATTAAGGGGTAACACCACTCTAGAGGCCGAAAATAAGACTGAATTTGTGAATTTTTTAAAGAATATTAAAGAGGAAATAGAATTTTTTTTAAAAAAGGGATGTTCAAGCATATATTAAAGTATGGAAAAATATTTTTTTATTCACATTTTTATACAAAATGGCGCCGATGCAGCTCATTTCGCGAAATGCCTTTTTTTAAAACGTCTCCACGGCTGGACAGTTTACTTGAAAAGTATGAGACTTGGAACAAGAAACCAAGAAAATTTTCAATCTATATATCATTAGCTGAAGAACTACGTAGGGGTTTTTGTTTAAATCAAACTTTGTGAAAATGGCGCGACTTTAAAGAAAAAAATCGATTTTTTGCAAAAAAAAAAGGCTGAAAATTGTTTATAAAATTAAAAGTTTACGTCCAATCAAAAAACGGCTACGTAGTTCCTTGAAGAATGTAATTAGGAAGCTACTGTCCAAATTTGAAGTCAATCCGTTAGCTGATGCCCGAGTAATCTGTCCGGCCAGTTCGAAAAATGTGGTTTCGAGAAAAACGCCTTTAAAGTTTTACTAAATGCTGAGTGCACGATTCGAAGCGCTTCGGTGAAATCAAGATTTCGACCTGTTAACATTTTTTTTGCGATGGGACCAAGTGCACATTGTTTTTAGGTCCCTAAAATACATTTTAAGCTAAAAAAAAGAATCGATTTTTTGAAAATCCTAGAGTGGTGTTACCCCTTAATTCTTAACCAGAACAGCAAGAAAATATTTATAAGTAATGACAGAATACTTGTATATGATTGCCTGATTATCGCCACACTTGATTAAAATTTTTTGGTCAAAAATAGAAAACCTGACGAGGGCCTTGTCTAAACCCTACTATAATTGGGACTAAATAGGGCAATTTCTGCACATGTTCAACACTATTACATCAAATGTATATTATGTTTATTTCTATACCTCGGCGTGGTACTGCTTATTCAGATATTGCAAAATAATGTACAAATTTTATTTTTCGTGATTTCTTAATATTCGCTCCTTATTTTACACTAGTTTTTATTCTCAGCTACCCTGAAAAATGTATCATTTCAATAAATTTATATTATTACAAGTTATAATATGTACTGGTATTGAAACAAACGTATTTCCAGTGTCACGATTAAAAAAACGATATGTCTGATTGAAAAATGATTGAACTAAAATTTGTAGACCTTTTTGAGGTGGACAATTTTGTTCACTAATAGGATTTCGTGTCTCCCATAGTTTGGCCGGAAAATGGCATTTTTTAATTTTATAAAAAAGGATTATCATGAATAAAACAAAAAATACACGCTTCATCAAAAAATAGTCAACAGTGAATTTATAGATATTTTTTAGATAAACAATGTTTTTTCTTAATTATTTTTTCGTATCTCTCATAGTTTTGTTGAAAAATAAAATTTTTTATTTTTGATAACATTTTTCACGACTTAAACAAAAACTATGCATTCAATAAACAAATAGTCTGTAGTGAATTTGTACTTCTTTTCGGAATTAATAATTTTGCTTCCTAATATTTTTTTTTGCATTTTGCATAGTTCGAGCGGAAAAGTGAATTGTTAATTTTTTAAAAAGCTTCTTCGTATGATAAAACCAGAATCGTTAGTCAAAAACGGCTGGTTAACGAACTCGTTATTTCTTCCCAGGCCTTAAAAGAGTGTCCCAAAGCACAATCCAATCTGATAAATCTTTCGAAAGTTATCGTGCCTAAAGGATACTACAGACTACAGACCGACAGACACCTCCGTAGAAATGGTTTTTTCTGACTCAGGTGGTCTCAAAACGTGGAGATTTGATGCAGACCGAATAAGTCAAATTTTACATAAGGGGGCTTCCATAAACCACGAGGTCCAATTTGGCCATTTTTTGACCCCCCTCCCCCCTCCTTCCGCCTTGTCCCCCCATGTAGTCCACCGTGGAATTCTCGTGTCCCCTCCCCCTTGGTTGCTACGTTTGCTATTGTTTTCAGTAAACATTTCTCTGTTTTCTGGCCATGCGTTTTACTTTTTTCTAAGACCCAAGTGTAAAACCACATGGATTGGCTTCGGGACCCCCCTCCTCCCGTGTAGACCAGCGTGACCTTTTGTCGACAGCCCCCCCCCCTCCTCAAGAAACCACGTGGTTTATGGAAGGCCCCTCAAACCAATACCTTCTCATCAGGAAGAGAATATAAAAAACACGAAATCGCATGCTTGTTATATCATGCCCTCAATTCTCCAAATTCAAATAATTCAAAAGCTAAAAAAGTAACTGAATAAAACAGTCCCATGCAGGATGATGGAGTGGGCTCACATGTTTGCAGTAATTTATACAATACCTATTTTGAGAGTTGGAGACGTACATACTGATTATTTATTTCTTTAAGCCGCTTCTTATTGATAACTTGCTCCATCGGAAGAAACGGAAAGGTTCGGAAAGACCGCGTCGGTAAGATTCAGAAAGGTTTCGGACAGATTTCGCTAAGGGTTCGGTATGAGTTCGGAAAGAGGTACCGTTTCGATCCGAATGTCTCACTCTCCGACTTCTTTCCGATCATTTACAAGTGTCGCCGAATGTTTCCGATTGACGGTTCCTGTGCAGGAATTATTTTCAATGTCCGCCAATTCATTCTAATTCGCGAGATTTTTAAGTCAAGCCCCAATTCGCCAGAAATCGCCAGCGCGAATACAGTTAAAGACTAGCCTATTCAATCGAATTCGTAAGCAATAACCAACGCGCTCGGAATAAAGAATCCGTTGTAAATAAATATCAATGAGTTCCGTAGCTGAGTGGTCGCCCTCTGGGCTTTATACACTTGAGATCGCGGGTTCGAGTGTCAAGGCATGCAATTTTTATTTATTTTTTTTTCGAAATGACCTTGACCACAAATTAAGGCGAATTGCCACGCATTCAGTTCACTTTGGCCCAATTCGTTTCAACGAATTAGAAAGCAGAATTCGGGTGAATTTAAACATGTTAATTCACCGCAATGCTCCCGAATTAGTCTTTTTAACTGGGTACCTGTACAGGTTCGTGTGCAGTTTCGTGAACAGGAACATGTGCAGGATCCTCCGAGGTTCCTGTAAAAGAATTTTCATCTAAGAATCATTTTAAATTGCAGTAATCCTATTGATTCCTGTTGAATCCAGCGAAGACGATTCCTGAAAATCTAGAAATAGGGAAATTTCATAACCCAGAAAGCTTTTTTGACTTTCGTACATCACGTACGTTATTGCTGCACATTATCACACCTAAACATTCCAGATTTCGAATATTCCATGTGCCCAACTCCCATTTGTAATTACTGTAATAAGCACTATATACAATTTGATTTTTGTATGGTAAAAATAATACACTATGAAATATAAATTGCACTGTGCTGGACTGAATGATGAAAAGCCATAAGAAGCGTCACATTGATCGATTTCCATATTCACAATCAAAGACAAGGTTTACTGAAAAAGTAACTGAGCCCACAATGACGTTTGACTGAAAACACTGAAAAGCTCTAGGGGAAATTAGGAATATCCGAAATTTGTTGGGATTTCAATCAAGAATCTTCGGAAAAGCTCTAACATAGTGATCGGGCATTGACATCGAAAAACATCGAAACATCGATGTTTCGCTTTCGATGTCGATGTTTCAACTTCGACGTTTTCCATACATCAATGTTTTTTTTCGATGCTGGATATCGATGTTTTTGTTTGATCGCTAATTGGTTACTAAAAGTTTTGGATTGCGAAACTTATGTTTTGATTGGTCCATTCCCAGATAGCAAACGTGCGGGGCACGTCACTCGCATGGCATGCGGGGCACGCGGTGCGATGAGCGTGCATCGCACTGTGCGCGCACTTTGCTATCTGGGTTCTGTTAGCATGGTTTGAATCTCATAGCCAGCGAGACTATTTAACCGATTTTTTTGATGAAATGACTTTTAATACCCATGTATTCTAAGCCATTATATAAAATAATTATTAATAATGGCTTACTCCACTGGTTATACTTTTTTAAAACTTAGTTTAACTGTTACGCCAATCCCGAGTTTCCTTTTAGACAAGCCAGCCGCCAAAAATCATATACCTACACCTGATTTTCAAAGGATCAATGGCTATTAATTTGGCTACATGAGCTCATGAGGTGATGTAGCAGAAACCAGCAAAAATAGGCGTTTTCGAAAATCCAGTGCAGAAATTTCCTTTTTTTACATTCTCTTCAATGAGAAGGTATTGGTTTTATGTGAAGAATGACTTTTTTGCAAAATCCACCTCAAAAGTTGACGTTTTCATGCTTGTAAATGGTGCCTAAAGGACCTTATTTGAGCAGACTGCGCAAAACAATATTGCGCGCATGCGCAGTTTGAAGATGGCTTACTTTAGACACTGGTAAAAAACCTGCGCATGCGTACTTTCGAGATGAGGTACTTTAGAGACTGGCATAGGTAACTTTAGATTTAGATTTAACTTGAACAAATGCTTTAATGATTGAATTTTTTTTTTTTTTTTTTGTCCCCCCCCCCCCCCCCCACCCCCGGGGCAAAAGAGCATGAACGGCAACATATTTTTTTTACTAATTTTTCATCCAAATTTTTTTAAAAATTTTTTCTTTACACAATTAAAAAAAAAAAAATTTTCAAACATTTTTTGCAAACATTTTTTTCAGAACATTTTTTTTCAAACAATTTTTTTTATTTCACTCTATGCAATATAAAAGTAGCATTTTTTATTACCACCTCCTAACAACTTTTTCGGACGGGCGTTGCAAAAAATAGCGTGTGATACACGTGCGCGTAGGTGATTGGTAACTCGTGTGATTGCATCATTCGCCTGCAAAATTCACACTCGCCCACAATCACCTATTTTACGCACTTGTATCGCAAATAACTATTGCGGATTCTATCAAATGTCGACGTTTTGAGGCCCCCTGAGTCAGAAGAAATAGTTTTCACGTCGGTGTCTGTCTGTCTGTTGTCACTGTTGTCGTCTTCTGTGAACACGATAACTTTCGAACGGAATTATCGGGATGGATTGCACTTTGGCAAGCTTGATAAGGATGTGAAAAGAAACGACGAGTTCATTAGCCAACCATTTTGCATAAAAATTCAGAAAGTTATAGCATTTTCAAAATTGTTGACACAATTTATTTAAGATTTAAAAATAATATGTATCGCTATTCGTAATACTCAGTAAGCCAAATAATTCATCCTGATGACTTTTTTCGGTGAAAAGGAAATTATTAGAGTTATAGAATTTTCAAAATCCAAGCAGAATAAACAAAAATGATCATTTTAAGCCAAACACAAGGTACAATAAAATGTTTAATAACAAAATTGTTTCAAAATTAGATCTGGAAATTCGCTTTTAACCTTTTTTTTTTCTTACGAGACACGTGATGAGAACGTGTTCCTTAAAGCCGAAGGAGCTTTAACAACAGAGAATTCACAATCGCTAAAATTTAAGTTTTCGATGATTTGGCCTTTAATTTGAAAAGTCCTATGCAAAAATGTAGGAGACGTACAATCAACGAGCGTAAAGCGCGAGATGAATGTATTATGGAGGGTGAAGCGCGAGATCCAACAGTTGCGCGCCCAGACTTGCGAGCCGCGCACGATTAGAATATTGGATGTGCCAACAAGGAGATTCGAGATTGGCGCACAGTCGGCACTGAGCGTATAAGAAAAGTGTAACCAGTGGAAGAAGCTATAATTATTACTTAATTATTATAATTATTTAAAAATGATTACTTAGAGATAATTCGAATTAATTTCAATTAAATAAATAATAGTATCACGAATTTTATCTCAATAATAAGGTATCCTAAGTGATTTATAAGATTTTCCAATTGAACATCAATGTTCAGTGAACATCGAAAACATCGATGTTTTTCTTTCGATACTTCGATGACATCGGTCTCGATCATTTTTGAAATCGATGTTCGACATCAGATTATCTCGGTACGTATTTAAATCGACGAAAAAACAATTTACCGAAAATTCATTTCGCCGAAAAACGGAACTTCAGGTATAGGAATCAAGTCACGCATCAGAAGATAGAAGAAGGTCCTTAGCACATTGATATCGTCACAGAGTTGGTAACTGATTAAGGAAAGAAATACCAGATGACGTTGCCTTTAGTAAAATTATTTAATTTTTTTGGCAGTGTTGATTATTTCGAAGGGAAATTGATATTTAGCAGCAAATATGATTAGATCTTATATAAAAAAGGCAGTGGAAATATTGAAAAGTTATCTATGATTATATTAATGGGAAGTTGATATTTAGCAGCAAATATGATTAGATGTTATAGATAGATAGATAGATGAACGTTTATTTTTCAGCCTGCTGGCCTTAAAAAATTGACTTGCTTACACTTCCATTTTTATAGAATTTTCTTAAAACTAACCCTTAAGGGTATGTGACACAGCCAAATACCTACATTGCCGACCTCACTTTTTCAATTTTCCGATTTTTTTTTTGAATCTAAGAACTTTTTTTGTAAATAAAATTTCGGGCTGAAACTTTGGAAAATGTATGAGAAGACAATAAACTACGTTTATGTACCTTATTCGAGGAAGAACTTCGCAAAAAATTATTTTCGAAGAAATTAAAACTGGTTGCATTTTTTGAACCTAAGAACTTTTTTTATAAGTAAAATATCGGCTTCAAACTTTGAGAAATGCAAGAGCTGACAGTAAAGTACGTTTATGTACATTATTTGAGTATAAAAGATGCAAAAAGAAAAATTCCAACTAAGTGTCAACTCCGGTTCCGCTTGCCAGTTCGGTCGGTATTTTTGCGATGGGCACGACAATGCGAAGTCTGGCGGCCACTAATCGAGGCTCTATCAGCTGACTCGTCTACATCTGAAATATGGGGTCCACGCTGTCAAAGATTGATGATCCGGTGTTCTTACAATAATATTTTTTTTTGAAAGTTGTGTCCAGCATAAAAGTTGAGTGAAATATGTTGTTTCAATGTTGAATTATGTAAGTATTGAAATCGCTATTGGCCTCGTTCAGTGGCCGCCAGACTTCGCATTTTCGTGCTCATCGCGAATACCGACCGAACTGTCAAGCGTTGTTGACATTTAGTTGGAATTTTTCTTTTTGCATCTTTTATACTCAAATGATGTACATAAACGTACTTCGCAGTCGGCTCTTGCATTCCTCAAAGTTTGAAGCCGATATTTCACTTATAAAAAAAGTTATCAGGTTCAAAAAATGCACCCAGTTTTAATTTCTTCGAAAATAATTTTTTGCGAAGTTCATCCTCGAATAAGGTACGTAAACGTAGTTTATTGTCTTCTCATACATTTTCCAAAGTTTCAGCCCGATATTTTAATTACAAAAAAAGTTCTTAGATTCAAAAAAAAATTCAGAAAATTGAAAAAGTGAGGTCGGTAATGTAGGTATTTGGCTGTGTCACATGCCCTTAAAGACTAACATCCATCCATTCCTTATCTCTAAGTCGCACGCTTTTATCGCCTTGCCTTCCTCGCTTCGCTTCGCCTCGTCTCGCAC
This sequence comes from Andricus quercusramuli, assembly GCA_932178445.1. Lineage (NCBI taxonomy): Eukaryota > Metazoa > Arthropoda > Insecta > Hymenoptera > Cynipidae > Andricus > Andricus quercusramuli. Next base: position 13,456 of record CAKNXH010058964.1, read on the forward strand.
ACATGTCCCTACTTTTTCGCATTGCCTCGCTTGCCAACCTCTGTTTTCGCTCTAATACCTACTACTTATCTACTATTTACAATATTTACAAGTTACTTATATCTACTTTCTCTCTTATTTACAATCTTTCCGTCTCCATTCCTCTTCCTCCTTCCTTCTCTTCATCTCCATCTTACCCAACACTCCCTTCACCCATGCTACTGCCCTTTTTTCCCCCTTTTCATGCAACAGTGCCTCCATGCTTATCTCACTTCTTTCCACCTCCACGCACTCCTCCAACCAGTGCTCCACTCTTGCATCCCCCTTTCCACACAGTTCACATACCCTCTTCACCCGAGGGAGCCAGAACCTATTGAAACCCTCCATACACCCACACCTCATCCTCGCTATAAGTTCCTGACTTCCTTTCTCTCCTTTTACACATAAATATTGCGCTCTTGTCCTTGGCATAATCCACACATAGTTCCCGTTAAACCTTGACTCTCTTATTCTCTCTTCCCCCTCGGTCTTTTCTCTCTGCATGCCATTTTGCTTGACCAAGTCATAAACCTTCCTTCCTTCCTCGTGCATCCTTCTCACTTCATCCATCTGCAGTCCATTTATTCTAAAATACCTTTCCCTCTCAGCCTCCATCTTCCCACCCCCTCTTCTGTTCGCCTTCTCCCACCAACACTTCCTAACCACCCTACTTCCCCCCTCTTCCAAAAATTTCTCCTCATATTTACACGCCCTGCTCCCTGCTAGAATCCCTATACTCGTTCTCCCCGCCTCCCTCCTGACAATATACTTAGGCGTGTTCCTTGCCAACCCCAGGGTCCACTTTACATACCTCTCCTGCGTTCTATTCACCTCTTCACTTTCCTTCCACCCCCACACCTCCACTCCATACAATAGCACACTCATCACTAGCGAATGAACCAGCTTCATTCTCCGTCCAAAATCATCTGCGAATAGCTTCTTTCCCAACCCCCAAACCTGCCTCATCACCACATTTGCTCTCCTCACTCTCTCTTTTATGTGACCATCCACTCCCCCATTCCTCCGAAACACGAAGCCCAAGTACACAAACTCTTTCACCTCCTGCACCTCCTTTCCCTTCCACTTCCACTCTCCTCCCTTATCCCTTCCCCCTCCTTTTCTGAACACCATAACCTTGGACTTTTCCGCATTCAACTCTAACCCCTTCTTATCCAGGTATCTTCTCAACCTCTTCATCATCTCCTTTAAGGCCTCCTCGCTATTTGCCAGCAACACTATGTCATCTGCATACGCTAGTGATCAAATTCTAACCCCTCCTCTCCTGACTCCTCCTACCACCCCAGCCTCCAGCTTACTTTCCATATCCGCAATTAAAATCGCAAACAGCGTTGGGCTCAGAGGACACCCCTGCCTTAACACCCTATTCATCCAGAATCCCTCCGAAATCCCCTCCCCTCCTCTTACCTTGTCTTTGGTCTCTTCATATATCTCCCTTTCCTTCTCAATTAGGCCTTTTTCTACTCCCCTATCCTCCATCGCCTCCCACAACCTCCCCCTATCCACCGACGGAAACGCGCCTTTGAGATCCACAAAAAACGCGTACACTCTCTTCCCCTTCTTCGCTAATTCTCTATCCACCACGTGCTGCAGAACGTAGATATTGACGATAGTACTCCTACCCGCCCTAAATCCCGCCTGCGGCTCCGGCAATATTCCTTTCCCCTCGACATCCTTCCGTAGTCTCTCTACCACCACCATCGCGTATACTTTATACGCCGTATTCATTAGCGTGATCCCTCTATAATTTTCCTGCCTATCTCTATCTCCTTTCTCATACAGTGGCACTGTTAACCCTTCTTTCCACCCTCCTGGGAATCCCTCACCCCTCCATACTTTCTTCACTACCTCCTTCAGCCTCTCTCTAATCTCTTGTGTACTAAACAGCCATGCTTCGTTCTCTACCCCATCCGGCCCTGCTGCTTTTGACCTTTTCAACTTCCTTATCTGCTTCCCCCATCCGTCTTCCTTGAATGTGAGCGCTGGAATGATTCTTTAAGAAATTCCCTCCATTCCTCACTTCCTATCTTCTCGCTGCCCCCCACCCTCCGCTTCCTAAGCCTATTTATTATCTTCCAGACGCGCCCCTCTGTCTTAACATTTGCTAACTCCTCTTCCAGCTCTTTCTCCTTTTCCTGCTCTTTCTTCTTACACATCACTCTAAACCCCTTCCTCATTTCTACGTACTCCTCCCTCCTCGCATTACCCTCTTTCCACTTCTTGTAATTCCTCTTCACCTTCCTTTTCATCTTTTTACATTCCCTATCCCGCTACGGCTTCACCATTCCTTTCTTCTTCTTTCTAAATACCTTCTTTTGCACACACCCTTTCACCTTCTCTTTCAGATCCTCCCATATCTCTTCCTCCGACTACCCTCCAAAGCGTACCTTTCCTAGCACCTCTTGAAACTTCTCCACCGCCTCCCTCGTCCAGGTCACCCTCTCCCCTATCGAGACTTCTTTCCTGCCTTGTCTTCCGCCACCCTCACCTCTTATCCATAGACTCAATGGCTGATGGTCTGATTCCACCCTCCCCTCGACTGCGAATTTTTCCGTCTCCTCCCATCCTTGCATATTCATAACCACATAATCTATCACCGATACCCCCACCTTACTTACGTAAATGTATTCTCCTTCTTCGTCCCCCGTTGCCATACCATTCGCCACCGCCCAGCCTCTCTCCTCCATCCAGTCCCTTAGAATCTCCCCCTCCTTATTTATTATCATATCCTTCGAATTCCTTTCGAAGCTCTCCCATTCCGTGTAAAGTCCCCCTTCGCTCCCCATCGTCGCATTAAAATCCCTACCCACTATCACCATACTCTCCTCTCTTTCGCCCAGCAGGTCTTTCACCCTTTCTTTAATTCTTTCCATCCCCTCCTTATTGTACACTGTAACAAACTTACAGGTTATGCCTCCTATTTTTATTTCCCTCATTTGCACTCCCTCCCCCTCTTCCCCTCCATGAACTTTTTCCTCTAATCCATCTCTGACCCCGGTTATAATTCCCCCACTGGCCCTTCCTTTCTTCTTCACTCTGACCGCCTCCTGAAGTCTCCACCTATACCCCCTTGGCAGCTTTGGCTCTATCCTATCCCATTCCTTTCTTTCTACCCATGTCTCTACCAGTCCCACAACGTTGAATTCCTGGATATAACGCCAGAACTCCTCGTCCTTCTTCTTTACCCCTGCTACATTCCAATACAGCACCTTCACTACTCCTCTACCCTGCCTTACCCCCACCCCCCTACTGCCTACGAAACAAATTCCCCTGCATTTCCTTCAACACATCTTTCTCCTCACCCCATACCCACATTTTCACGTCTATTTTTATTTTCCGATATCCTACCTTCGCCGATCTCCCTTCACTCTTCTCCCTTCTGGCCCTGTCGTTCAGCATTTTCTGCATATCCCTTTCCTTTCTCGTTAAATCGTGATCGATGAAAACTGCCTTATCCTTTATCCTATTTTTATTTCGCATTACCCCCAACTTTCCTTCCCAGCTCTCCCTCTCCACAACCGCCACTTCCTTGTCTATTCTCCCCTCCAACTTAACTTTCCCTACCCTGCGTTTAACCTACCCTATGCTCTGTAGCAGCGCTTCCACGCCCTCTCTTTCTTCCCCGCTCTTTAGCTTCAAGCCTTTTACCACAATATTATTCCTCCTGTCTGCCTTCTCTTTCCTCTCTATTCTCAGCTCCATTGCCCTTGACCTTTCCCTATCTGCCCTCTCTTCATTCTCACTCCTACGCTCTCCCACTTTCTCTTCTATCATCTTTTCTACCCTCTCCCAAATACCGTTATTCTCGCTCCCCCCACCTCTGCCTCCTACTTCCATTTGCGTCGTGCCCTCCATCGTCTCAAGCCTCACTTTCCCAATTTACTTAAATCCCACCTCACCCCTACGCTCAAGATTACTTTTTCTCTCCCCAATTCACCCCACACAACCCTATACTCACCTCCTCGGCTTCCACCCTCACACTACACTCACACCTACCACACAAATTCCGTAAATCCTCTCACCACTTGACACTAACCACGTTCTTACTCTCAAGTTATGTCTCATTATAATTAATAAAGGAAACAAAATTAATATGTAAATTGTTGCAATTATAATAAAACGTTAAAATTTACATTAAATGGTCATGCCGTAATTGCAACAAGTTGCTTTCTCAGCGTTAAAAAATAAAAAAACAAAGTGGCTGTCATGCAAGTCGGGTCCCTGCAGACTGGCAACCCACTTAAAGCCACGTTAGCGGGTTGCCAATATGCAGGGGCCCGACTGCAATGACGGTCACTATGTTTTTTTATTTTTTAATACTGCAAAAGCAACTTGTTGCAATTGCGGCATGACCGTTGAACGTAAATTTCAACGTTTTATTATAATTGCAACAGTTTACATATAAATTTTGTTTCCTTTATTAATTATAATGCCATATTACTTTACCATTACTTTAGCATTACTTTACCGTTACGCTGTAGCGTAATGTTTGCGTTCGGCCGGTCCGCCAGGGATCTTGTCCAAAAATAGGTAGTTTGAATGTTTTGAGGTTATGTTTGATTCTATTGATAGGAAATTGATATTTATTAGGAAACAAGATTGGATCTTGTCCAAAAATAGGTAGTCGGAAAGTTTTAAGGTTATGTCTCAATATACTGGTGGAAAATTAATATTTGTCAGCAGATATGAGTGTACCCCTGGCGGACCGAACGAACGGAGCGGATACGCTACAGCGTATCCTTATAGTATCCACATCGTATCCTCTCCGTATCATGCAAGAAAAACTCATTAAAAAAGGAAGATGAACATTTCACTTGTTGAAATCCGGATTCTACGTGAAATTTTACGTTAAAAGGTCACGGAGTAATCGCAATAGTTTTTCTTGCAACATGAAGAACTTTAAAAAAAATATAATACTTATCGATAACGTGGGCTGAAGGCGACTTCAAACGCATCCCTGGCGGACAGAACGAACGGAGCGGATACGCTACAGCGTATCCTTATAGTATCCACATCGTATCCTCTCCGTATCATGCAAGAAAAACTGATTAAGAAAGGAAGATGAACATCTCACTTATTGAAATTCGGATTCTACGTGAAAGTTTGCGTTAAAAGGTCACGGAGTAATCGCAATATTTTTTCTTGCAACATTAAAAACTTTCAAAAAATATAATACTTATCTATAACGTGGACTGAAGGCGACTTCAAACGCATCGTCGACGGATGAAGCCTATGAACTGCTACTGAATGACGATGCGTTTGAAGTCGCCTTCAGCGCACGTCATCAATAAGTATTATATTTATTAAAAGTTTTTAATGTTGCAAGAAAAACTATTGCGATTACTCTGTGACCTTTTAACTCAAAATTTCACGTAGAATCCGAATTTCAACAAGTGAAATGTTAATCTTTCTTTTTCAATGAGTTTTTCTTGCATGATACGGAGAGGATACGATGTGGATACTATAAGGATACGCTGTAGCGTATCCGCTCCGTT
>CAKNXH010058964.1:18996-33844 GCA_932178445.1 Andricus quercusramuli
TACTATAAGGATACGCTGTAGCGTATCCGCTCCGTTCGTTCGGTCCGGCAGGGTATCTGCTGACAAATATCAATTTTCCACCAGTATATTGAGACATAACCTTAAAACTTTCCGACTACCTATTTTTGGACAAGATCTAATCTTATTTCCTAATAAATATCTATTTCCTATCAATAGAATGAAACATAACCTCAAAACATTCAAACTACCTATTTTTGGATAAGATATCGTCTCATTTGCTTACAAATACGAATTTCCCATCAATATAAACAAACACAACCTCAAACATTCAAGCTACCTATTTTTTTAAAAGCTCCAATCATACCCTGCTTAAGATGACAGATAGAGGATCCGATAGAGACGGATAGGATTCGGAATTTCTCCGCATCTATCCGGATTTTTATACGGTATTTGTGTCTGGTTTTAAATCTGGTTCTATGCGGAACTTGGTCGGTGTATACAAATTTTTATATCTGGTTTTTCATCCGGTTGTATACGAAATATTTTCGGTGTCCAGTAACGCCCTATACGGTTTTCATCTTATTCTATCCGGATACTTATACGGTATTTGTGTCTGGTTTTAAATCTGGCTCTATGCGGAACTTGGTCAGATAAATAAATTTGCAAAAAAAAAACTGTTTTATATATAATAACTGCACTTAATTTATTTTTTAAATTACGCAATTTCACGCATGGTCACTTACAAACATAATCGCACGCATAACGCTATGAAAAATCGCATCCGTGGGGGGATTCGAACCCTACCTAAACAACCTAAATCTAAACCGCACGCTCTAGCTCATTACGCTAATGTATAGCTTAGATTTTGTCGACAAAATCTCAGCCAAGCTTTTTCGCTGAGAAGGAAGGGCTAATGGAGGAATATTTTTTCGTTTTACACAATTTATATATAATATTTAAATTTAATTAATTTAAATTTTATTAGTTAAATGTTTAATTTAAATATTCATTTTATTTGTGATTTCTGTTCAAATTGTAAAGCTCCAAAATCTAAAGGATTTTTTACTTTCATAAGTAAAAAGAAAATTTAATTTTAGTACAATTTTCTAGCAGAAAAGAATCCAATGATTATAATTATACTAATCTTATTCAGTAAAAATTTGGAAGTAAAAACAAGAGCAGCTACTACCAATAATTTATTGGAACATTTCAGTTTAAAAAATTGATCCAGATAAAAAATACTTGAACCTGAAATTAATATTCTAACTTTGAAGTTGAACTTGAACATCAAATAGAAGGCTAGCTGAAATTAGAAGTCTTAGAAATGAAAATTTTTAAATAATAAAGCTTTTATAAAATTTTTTATAAAAGCTAGTAATTATTTATACATTTTTATCAAATATAAGAATGCACATTATATTATATAATAAATAGTATAATAGTATAATAAATTAGTATAATAAATTGGAAACATAGATAGGTGAAGTACACGGTGTTTTTTTGTTAAATAATTTTTTTATTTTATTTCTGGAACAATATTTGAAGGGTTGCAGTATACAGAATTAGATAAGCAAAAAAATCGAAATTTTTTAGGAGAGCGAAATAACATTCCCTAAGATCGAAATCACCATTTAAAGTTAAAAACAAAAGTTTACTCCAGAGCTGAAAGTTTTTCTGAATTGAGGCCAAAAATGTATAAAAAAAAATTCCAGTTCCGAGAAATAAAATGTGGAAGTTTACAATCTCAAAGTGACAGGAACCTCAAATTGAAACAGGCACGGTTGATGATCACGATAAAAAGTGCAATTTTCAGTTTAGACAAAAAATAAAAATTTGCTTCCGAGATATTGAGTTGCTAAATTGGGAGAAAATGAGTTTTGTCTAGAGAAAGTTAACCAATTTCGAGTAAGTCATTCAAGAATTCGGCGGTTCAAATTTCATGGGTTTTGAAAATCGTTTTTAGGTAGCGACTAAAAATCTATTTTTCAATCTTTAAAAATAATAAAAACTTGCTCCCGAAATATGGGGAGGCTGAATAAGGATAAAAAAGTTTTCATAGAAATAACTTATTCTGTTCCGGGAAAATAAACATTTAATATAGCGGTATCACACTGTAATTGTTGTGAAAGTTATAAAAGTGGCTTTTGGTAGAAAATGAAGATTTAACATTTTATGTTGGAATTTGATTACGGTATTTTGGTGCGAATAACGTTGCAAATAGCTTTATTTAAGAGTTTTTTTCTTTGAAAAAAGTATATTATTATTTTATAGCATTAAAAAACTTTTATGAAGAGGAATATGGTCTCAAAAAAAGTTTTAAATCAGATAAGAGGTTAGGCATTTAAAAAAAAGAAGACAACAGACATGTATACAGAGAGTCAGGTATCTGGTTACGAATTACCAATCTTTTTATCACTACAATGAAAATGAGATTTCGAACAAATCCTTTAACAACATGTACTTCATTTTTTAATAATCTTTAATGCAAAAAGCTCATTTTTGCCAAAAATTTCGGTTATCTAGCTTTGTACTGCAGACTTTCATTTAAAAAACGTATAAACTATGTCTTACAAAAAAACATATTTTCATATTTGAATTTTGTGTTCTGTTTTTCATGAGCCCCCAATGTTTTTTTTTTTAATCTTTATAAAAATATAAAGAAGTTGTAGTCGAGAATCGCGCGAACTCGCGAACTGATGGCGGTAATGCAGCGCTACTTCGCTTGCCCTGATATTGGTGGTAGCTTTCTGGTACTTAGTCGCAGAAGGCTCTTAGACTCAACGTTATTGGCTAATAACAGCGTTTCTGAGCGCGTCGTATATTTGACATTGCACGACGCATCTTATTTTGACTCTAATCTTAACTATACATAGTAATATATTTTGGATAGGCTCCGACATATTTCCAGATAGGGCCACATAAGATTCCGTCGGGCAAATAATTCCATTTTCTGTTTCCGATATCCGCTTGGAAGTCGGATAGAGCCTGATAGGAAACCGTTTTCGGACTTACACGAAAACGGTCTCCTAACGTAAGTTCCGATAGAGTTCCGGATAGGGTCGAATAAGATTCCATTAAGCAAACAATTCGATTTTGTTTCCGATGTCCGCTTGGAAGCCGGATAGAGCCAGATAGGCAATCGTCTTCAAACTTGAATGAAAACAGTCCTCTTATGTAAGTTCCGACATAGTTCCAGATAGGGCCGCATAAGATTCTGTCGGGCAAATAATTCAGTTTTCTGTTTCCGAAGTTCGGTTCAAAGCCGAACAGATTCAGATAGAAAACCGTGTTTAGACTTAAACGAAAACAGTCTTCTAATGTAAGTTCCGACATAGTTTCTGATAGGGCCGCATAAGATTCCGTCGGGCAAATAGTTCAATTTTCTATTTCCGATGTTCGCTTTAAAGCCGGATAGATCCAGATAGGCAATCGTCTTCGAATTTGAACGAAAACAGTTTGCTAGTGTAAGTTCCGACATAGTTTCTGATAGGGCCGCATAAGATTCCGTCGGGCAAATAGTTCAATTTTCTATTTCCGATGTTCGCTTCAAAGCCGGATAGATCCAGATAGGCAATCGTCTTCGAATTTGAACGAAAACAGTTTGCTAATGTAAGTTCCGACATAGTTCCAGATAGGGCCACACAAGATTCCGTCGGGCATATAATTTAGTCTTCTGTTTCCGATGTCCGCTTCAAAGCCGGACAGATCCAGATAGAAAACGGTTGTTGGACTTAGATGAAAAGAGTCTTCTAACTTAAGTTCCGACAAAGTTCCGGATAGGGCCAGATAAATTGCTATTTTCCAAATGTCATCCGGATTAAAATCCGGATAGAATCGCCAGTTTTCCGTTTAAAATTTTACGAACCGAAAGAGATCCAGATAGAGACGGAATAAAATCCAACGTGGGCTATCCGCACCTTTATCCAGTTTTGTATCTAACTCTATCGACCAAATTCCGGACAGAGCCGGTTAAGACACCGACACGTGAATAATTTAATTTTCTTGCTCGGGTGTTCGCTTAAGAGCCAGATAGCGTCGGATAGAACAGCGTTTTGGATCTTTATGTGAACCATCACCCAACTTAATTTCCGACCAAATTCCGGACAGAGCCGGATAAGACTTCGCCACGTAAATCATTTATTTTTTTTGTTCGGATGTCCGCTTAAGAGCTGGATAGCGGCAGATAGAACAGCGTTTTCGGTCTTTGATGCAAACCATCACCCAATTTGTTTTCCGACCAAATTCTGGATAGAGCCGGATAAGACTCCGCAGCGGAAATAATTTGATTTTCTTATTCGGATGTCCGCCTAAGAGTCGAATAGCGTCGGATAGAACGGCGTTGTCGGTCTTCGATGCATCCGTCACCCAACTTAATTTTCGACCAAATTCTGGATACGGCCGCATAAAATGCCATTTTCGACTTAGCTGAATATAATTTCGTTTTGTGATGCCGAATACAATGCGGATAAAGCCGCTATGCTTTGGCGCAGGATATTACGAATCGTGTAAGGACCAGATAGGGGCGCACTAGATTCCGAAATGCGCTATCCGAAGCCTTATCCGGTTATGTATCCGCCTCTATCGGATCCTATCTGTCATTTTTAGCAGGGTATTTCCTTATGAATGAAAATTTCCCATCAATATAATGAGACATAACATCAAAAAATTCCAGCTACCTATTTTTATATAACATCTGATCATATTTGCTGCTAAATATCAATTTCCCATTAATATAATCATAGATAACTTTTAAATATTTCCACTGCCTTTTTTATATAAGATCTAATCATATTTGCTGCTAAATATCAATTTCCCATCGAAATAATCAACACTACCAAACAAATTAAATAATTTTACTGAATGCAACGACATCTGGTATTTCTTTCCTTAATCAGTTACCAACTCTGTAAGGAGATCAATGTGCGAAGGACCTTCTTCTATCTTCAGATGCGTGACCTGATTCCTATACCCTGAAGTTCCGTTTTTCGGCGAATTGCATTTTCGGTAAATTGTTTTTTCGTCGATTTAAATACCTACCTACTCACTGTTGTGTAATCGATAAACCCAATCGATAGTAAGTATTCGATTGTACTAACACGCGACTGAACCAAAAGAATTGAATGTCATTATAAGTTTTAAAAAAATGTCCTTAATGAGCGCCAACCTCTGCCAATGATCATGATTCTTGTAGATCTCACAAAAATATGATCGCATTTAATTGCTTTGCTTCAAATGATCTTTGGTTCAATCGAGCTCAGCCCTGCGTAAAATGTCGGATTCCGAAATTGGTCCGATTTTATCCGAAATCAATCAGATTCACGATTTTTTCCGAAATATGTCCGATCTAATCCGAAAACTATACGAAAACAGTCAGAAATCTTTCTGATTATGTCCGGAGTCTATCCGGACCATAAATTTCGACTCCGGAAAAAATCCGATTTGATCCGGAATTAGTCCGAAATTCAAAACCCGAAATTATTTTTGTTGGACTAGAAATGGAAAATAGTCCGGTCTAATCCGAAATTTATCCGAACGTAAACTATCACACCCGAAAGAGTCCGACTTGATCCGGAATCAGTCCGGAACTCAGTACTCCGGAAATATTTCAATTCTATCCGAAATTAATTCGCAGGTTTGATTTGTCATTCGGTGAAATTAAGTGAAAACGGAAAATCGTCCGATTAAATCCGAAATATGTCCAGTCTGAAACATCAGCTCCGGAAATAGTCCGATTCTATCCAAAATTAATCAGCATGTTTTAGTTGTCATTCGGTGAAATTAAAGTGAAAACGGAAAATATTCCGCTTAAATCCGAAATTCTTGCGGTCAAAACCATGTACTCCGAAAGCAGTCCGATTCTATCCGAAATTAATCTGCAGGTTCAAGTTGTCATTCGGTGAAATTGAAGTAAAAACAGAAAATCGTCTGAGAAAATCCGAAATATGTCCGGTCTAAAACATCAACTCCGAAAGTAGTCCGATTCTACCCGAAATTAGTCCGCAGGTTTTAGTTATCATTTGGTGAAATTAAAGTGAAAACGGAAAGTCGTCCGCTTAAATCTGAAATTTGTCATGTCAAAAACATCGACTCTGGAAATAGTCCGATTCTATACAAAATTTATCTGCAGGTTTAAGTTGTAATTATGTGAAATTCAAGTGGAAACGGAGAATCATCTGATTAAATACGAAATCTGTCTGGTCTAAAACATCAACTATGAAAATAGTCCAATTCTATCCGAAATGAATCAGCAGGTTTTAGTTTTCATTCGGTGAAATTAAAGTGAAAACGGAAAATTGTCCGCTTAAATCCGATATTCATTTGGTCCAAAACATCGACTCCGGAAACAGTCCGATTCTATTCAAAATTAGTCCGCTGGTTTAAGTTGTAATTTTGCGAAATGTAAGTGAAATCGGAAAATCGTCCGCTTAAATCCGAAATTCATCCGGTCAAAAACATTGACTCCAGAAGCAGTCCGATTCTATCCAAAATGTATCCGCAGGTGTAAGTTGGAATTCGGTATCGAAAAAATTAAATATTTTGCTTTCTTTCTTGGCTAGGGCGTCAGAAAAAAACCGCAAAAGCAATAATGAAACTTCGAAAACAAACAAAAATAATGAGAATTTCGATAAAGACGAGAATAGTAACACCGAAAATGGTGAGGAAACGAATGAGGTTTTGAACAAGGATTAGGATAATTATATGGTTCCGATAGAAAATGAATCTGTCCATTAAAGTGAATCTACTGCTCTCTTGGAAAGAAAGAGCTGTTGATAGGAATGATAATGGATTTGATAACGATGTGAAAAAAGGAGCAGTTGATTGGAATGTTGATCGAATTGACGATGATATGGAAAAAAGGAGTTTATGGGAATGATGATGGAATTGACGATGTTGTGGAAGAAGGAGCAGTGGACGGAAATGATAAGAATTGATTCAAATAGTTTTAGTTTTACCGTTCTCCAAACTGTATGCTATTATTGTACGTAATATTTCACTATTCAACATATTTCGTTCAAAAAAGTTCGAATTTTTTTCTTCTAAAAGTGCATTGAATACGTAATCAAAAATGATTTTTCGTACAACTTTTTAACATCCTGTTCTCGCTCATTCATAATTAAATTTTCTATAACTGTATCGAATTTCATTTTTTTTAGTTCAGTTTGCTAAACCGGATAAGATTGGGATGTATTGTGTTCGCGAACAACTAGACAAATATCGGGCAAAGACGGATAAGATCTTAATTATTCGCATTTGTCAGAAAGGACAAATTTCGGATTCAACCAGATCCCAGCAAAAAAGAAAGTATTGATACGAATTGAATTGAAAGGACTAAGAGACCCTACAAATCCCGCTTTGCGACAATGACGCATTGGACCTATGTGTCAATGCATGTAAATTCGTGAAGACGGTATCTCAATTTTGAATCTTCCTATACGTACAAATACAGTGCAAAAGTCTAAAGTCAGCGAATACACTTCAATGCGTCAGCACGCAAACGCTTCAACAATGGTCAATGCGTCTGAATTCGTGAGAGTAAAATACACACTTCAATTCGCCCCAATGCGTCACGACGAATTTCAGCAAGTGTTGATTTGAACAATTTAATCCGTAACAGGAAAACCAACGTGCAGGGCATATGGAATTGATTTTAAATGTTTAGTAAATTGTCTCGTAGCTCAGTGGCTCGTACTCTGGACTAATACACGAGGGATTGCTGTTTCAAGTCTCGACGCATGCACTTTTTATTAATTTTTTTTCTGATTGACCTCGACCACGCATTCATACGAATTCAGACGCATTCAATACGCGCTGTCTAAATTCATCTAAATGCGTCTCAATGCGTTCGAACGAATCAAAAAACGGGATATACGCGCATTACAGAAATGTTAATTCGCCCCAATCCGTATCAATTCTTTCTTTTTTGCTGGGATGAGATCCGGATTAATCGCATTCCTAAAAATCATACAAATTTCGGGCTTAATCGGATTAATCGCATCCGCCAGACCGTACAAAACATGGGCATCGCCGTACACGACCGGGCAAAAATCGGACTAATCGCATCCGCCAGACCAGATGATACACGAGCATGACCGGACACAATTTGGATTCATCACATCCGACAAACCGTATAAATAACCCTGCTAAAAATTTCGGATAAGTTTCGGATTCAGCAATTAAAAAATTAAATATGACTCCGGGCATCAAAGGTTTTCGGCCCGGCAATGGTCGTTTCTCACAAGCACTAAAAATTTTCTTCGTGAGTATATAAGGACCGTTTCGACCAATATACTCAGCATGCGATATTCTGCGTTAGCAAGAGCGTTATATATGTAGTAGTTTTAAGGTAAGCTATAGAAATAGGCTTGTTTGCGTCAAATAATTCAAGAATGCATTTTTCGTGTGTGAACTGCTCATATAACCTTGTTATATAAACATTTAGGCGGTCCGTCAGACCGCATAAAAAACGGACATGAGCGGATACAATCCGGATTGATTGCATCCGCCAGACCGTACAAAATACGGGCTCAACCGGATTTAAGCCGGATTGATTGAATCCATCAGACCGTACAACTTTCGGATTCTACCGGATGATATTTGGATTAATTTCCGTGCTCCTTCGACCAGACAAATTTCAGACAAATTCCGGATTCGGAAATTCGTCCGTAATTGTCCGAAATGTTATCCGGTGTTTGTCCTCACGATTATGTCATGATCGGGATCATGTTGTAATCATGGATCATGGATCTTGTTAACAAAAACCGGATCACATTTCGGAAAATTTTGGACGAATTTCCGAATCCAAACTTCGTCCGAAATTTGCCCAGAATTTTCAGCAGGGAGTGCTTTCGAATACCTGCTATAATCGATATTTTTTTCCGAAGAAACACATTTTTTTATTTTGTTTTTTAGAAATTACAATAGGAGCATTTTGTGGCGGTTGTCCAAATTTTATCGTTGAATTCTTGTTTTATTTTAAGGAATTCTATATATTGACTTGATTATTGGACGTTAAGTGGGATTTGAATTTGATTTTAGTCTGATTTAAAATTCTTGAATTTGAAATAGAGGAAACAGAATGGCTACGCAAGAGACACTGATAGCGTTTTTCGCAAGATTTTTGATTAGAATCACAAAAATTTTCATACATACCTAATTTCCCGTAGTATTTTCAGTGAAACATTATTTTGTGCAGTTATTCTTGGAGTAAATCTGTTGTTTTTTTTCGTGTCAATATAGAAATGGAGCCAAGTGATGCCTGTACAAGTCCAGCTTACGGCAAATTATCTCATATATACAGTACATTTTTTTTAAATATAAAGAAGCAATTTTATGAAAAAAGGAAATAGAGTAATCAAAAATTTTAGTTGCGCAAATGGTATATTTGAAGTGTGGAAGTAAAAAAGCTTTCTTAATAGTTATGAAATTTCCCTATTTCTAGGTTTTCGGGAAAAATCTTTGTACGACCGTTTATTTTCAATAGAGAATGAATAAACAGTGAGACATACAGATGAGAATTCCAAAATTAAAGTTAATGATTGTATTGATGTTCAGGTTTTGACCAGATAAAGAATAATTAATAAGATGTTAAATGCTTTTGTCTACTGGCGTATTTACTTAGTGTAAACATTAAGACAGTTTCGTCCGTCGACGCCGGACCTCGTCAGTTAAAAGCTTAAGGTTAGATTGAGTTACAATGTTTTGGCAAACATATTCTTAAAAGTTTCGTAATTAAGTAATTGTTCAATCTGGTGGAATCAATTTTGATAACATTTTCAACAAGTTGATAAAATTTTAATGGAAATTTGTAAGAATTCCTTTGAGTTTTACCCATGGTCTCGAGTCTGTAATTTTAATAATAAATCATTTTTTGTATTTGGGCCAGCGTTCTACCAGTAGTACATTGCGGGACTTGCTGAATTCCTTGGTACAAATACTACCAGTCAGATCCCGGATACGCTCGATTGACGCACTTTTTGACTTTACAGGAAATCAATTTCTGGTTCCACGTCCTGGATAGGTCCCCTATAGGCATGGTAAAAGATACTTCATCGGACTTGGTCTCTTCATCGATACAAATATTTCCAGATTTGTCTCGGATAGACCCAGACAGACAAGATTTTTGACTTCACAGGAAATAAAATCCTGGTTACATGTCCCGGATAGGTCCCCTTACTGATAAAGCCTGCATAAGCCTCATATGGGATCCTTTTTTGAATTTCTATCTTAAATTACGATCTGAGATAGGAATGTAGGATGGGAATCTATATCGGTTCTTATTATGGGTTCTTATGAAGGCCCCCCCCCCCACACACACACACGCACGCACGCACACGCACACAAGATTGAAAAAAAAATCGTTATCTTAATTTTATACAAGTATAACTAAATACATTATACATATAGTTTTTTAAGATTAATTATATAAATTATTATTGTCAACTTCCATGGGTTTGTGACACGAGGAAGAAGAAGTCGTTTGTCATAGCAACTCAACGCAACCTCCCAGATAGCAATATGCGCGCATAGTGCGACGCACATGCGTCGCACGCGTGCGGATTTTGTCGCACGGCGTGCACGCAAGCGATGACGCAGATGCGTCCTCATATGCGTGACAGGTGCGTCGCACGTCGTGCGGATATCACGTCGTGCTGGTATAGTGCGAGTACACGTTGCAGGTTCTTGCGGACGGTAAATATATGTACAATATTTAAATGTAGATTGTTGAATGAAAGGCAGATAACAGGATGATCAAAAAAAGTTTCGTGCGAAAACATTTTGAAACAAAAATTTTGTTGCGGGAGGAACGGGAAAAAACAAAATATTCTTTATCTACCTTGTCTTGAATCTCTTCATAATTTTGAAAACTGCGCATTCTCTACTATAATTGGGAGAATGTATAGTAGGGAAATTTTTCAGTATTTTCAATGTATATTTTCTACTTATTTTGATTTTGAAAAGTGCAATCTACGGCGGTGTTTTGTTTACCGCAACAGAAATTGAGGTTATGTGTCACTATTTAATCAATATTTTTAGGATGTCACGTAACTCTGACTGGATTTTTGTCAATTATGAAATAAAGTGTTGTCTTATTTGCTATACACGTTTGGATAAACATATAGCAATGTTCAAAAATCATTTCTCTCTTTTCACTTAAAAAAATACATTGCGAGTCAAAATGATCCAATCGATACATTACAAAATATAAGTATTAGAATATCAAATGAAATATAAAATAAACTGAAAACGAAAACCGTTTGCACTCCGAAATGAATTGTACGTTCATATAAATTATGAAATATATCTAAGTGCCCACGAACAAGAAGACTGCAAATTGTCAACATTCAATAACGAATCGATAAACGACCTAACCTAACCACCGCAACTGAAAGGAACATAACAAAATGCCGGCACGGTAGCATACTATGAGCAGGCACGTGGGCCGATTGACCAGACCGAGCTGCCGGTACATGCGCAGCTCAATACGCGCGCCATTGATGTCTATATGGCCCGCACGAAGTCGGGCGCACGCGGTCTGGTGAAATGCCGGCCATGCTCCGGTAAAATGCAGGAACTAAATCCGGTAAAATGCAGGCTACCATCCGGTAAAATGCAGACTGAGTGTGCGAGTAGATTAAAATTAAAAAAATCTTTTCTTCTGTAAATAAAATAAAAATTTCCAAATATCACGGAAGGTAATGACGAGATTCTGCGTATAATAAGTCCAAGTTGAAAGAAAAATGTCAATATTATAAAAATATCTTTTTATAATATTGACATTTTTCTTTCAACTTGAACTTTATATTATTATATGCAGAATTTCATTACCTTTCGTGATATTTGCTAATTTTGTTGATTTGAAGGACACCGACAGCAAAAAATTGCTAACAAATTTTTTGTTCCACACACAGCCAAAACAATACCAAAAACCGCAAACGATGAAAGGTATAACTCCGTTATACAAGTGGATTACTCCGTTTTCCAATTGGATTACTCCATTTACAAGTGGATTACTTATTCTTCTATTTTATCTGGAACGAATAACAATTATTGTTTGCAAATCGCACACATCCGAGCGAAAATTCACGGGTGTGAACGCCACACGAGATGAAATACGACAAGAACAGCTGATCCGAAACGCGCATGCGCGTTTTTGATCCCAAACTACTCGCACTATCAGCCTGCAGCGGTCGTGTAAATCGCAGGCCCGTTGTTCCTCGCCGCTTGTTGCCGGACCGTTGCCTGCCGTTGTCCGCCTTTCGGTCGCATTCCGACTCTGCCGGCCTGTCGCATGCATTTAGCAGGCACGCTGGTCTCCAGCCCGTCGGGCCGATCGCGTGCCGGCACGTATTGTTATCCATGTTGTATGAATGTTTCTTGCACCGTGATCAGGCGGTAACTTGGAACTGCTTTTATTTAAAACCTGATCCGTAAATATAGAATGAGCAGGGTAAAATAAATTAAAAATAATCTGTTTAAATAATGAAAATAACAAACACATAGTTGTCTTGTATCGAACTTGCAAAAATTTGTTTCTTTTTAGTAATTTATAAATTGTCGGTCCAATAAAAATACAAATATGTTTTTAAAATTAACATTTATATTTTACATCTTTTTGATATTAGGAAAATGTTTGAAATTCGTAGTAGTTTTACGGTATTAATAATTCATATTATTTTTGTTCAATAATTCACCTATCACGATATGCGACTCATATGCCTCGCACATATGTGCCTGCAGGAAGTGCGAGCGATAGCGCTGCGTTTCGGCACGCATGGCGTGCCTCGCATGCAGTGCGAGTAACATGCGTCGCACGCTTGCTATCTGGGCTTTTCTGGTTAATAGTGTGGACTTCATGTTTTTTGCTTCGGATACAATTTTTGTACTCTGTCAAATTTTGATACTTGAACAGTCCCAATACTTTTTCATTTTTCAACGGCATTCCATAAAAATTATCTAGAAGATAATCTGATGTATCAAATTTATGAATATCCTGCTTAATACAGTCATATATGTTGGGAACAGAGAAATGGTAGATGAGACTATCAGTGTCGGTATAAAGCATTTTTGCACGATTTCCAAAATTTGGTAAAATGTACTTGTGATGAAAGTTGTAGGTAATTATTTTTGAAAGATGAAGAATAGCAATTGAATTTAACTTGAAGTCTTTCTGATTCAATAATAATCATCTCTTCTTCGAATATCGTGCATCTATGCAAATTTGGCTTGGCAATCAGAGCCTTTGCACCATACCTTCTATCCTATTTTGTTATCATTCTGACATATCTTTTTTCTGATGTTCTCCATTGTTCTGCCAAAGACAGAATTGTTTATTAACTTGTAGAACTTTTTCTCAAAAGATTGCTAGATATTTTTAGTTTTTCTGTAATTAAGTCAATGTACTTTTTTAACCAAGGGTTTTCATTTAAGTACAATAATAGCATACAGTTTAGAGAACAATAAAACAAAAACTATTCGAATCAATTATGATAATTCCCGTCCTCTGATCCCTCTTCCACATCGTCATCAAATCCATCATCATTCCCATCAACTGCTTCTTCTTCCAAGAGAGCAGTAGATTCACTTTCATGAACAGATTCATTTTCTATCGGGACCATATAATTATCTTCATCCTTGTTCAAAAGCTTATTAGTATCCTCATCATTTTCTGTGTTACTATTGTACTCTTTATCGAAATATTGTTATAGCACCTATTAATTTCTATCAGTGCAAACACAGTTAAAAATTAATAATTCTTAATATTATAAGACAGCTAAAATGGCAAACTGTAAATACTTCTATCCACTCACCTAAAAATATCATGAATAGTAAAGGAAAATAGAAAAAAAAATATGCCCGCTCCGCGGGCACATTCTCATTGCGCGCTATGCGCGCGGCTCGCTTCGCTCGAAGGTTTGAGCGCGCCTAGGGCGCGCGACTATTGGTTCTCGCGCTTCGCGCTCGATAATGTATTTACTTCGCGCTACGCGCTCGGTCTTTATATTTCCCTCACATTTGTGCACAGACCTTCTAAAACTAAAGGTCAAAGCGTGAACAACTGTAATTTCATGGTTGCGAATTCTATTTTGTTGAAGCTCCTTCGGCTTTAACGAACACATTCTTATCACGTATCTCGTGCTTCGCACTCGATTTTGTCCAAAATGTGAACTTGTCTACATTATGTTCAACACTGTTATATCTAATGTACATTATATGACGATTACATTCTCATTGCGATACTCGCTCTTCGCGCTCAGCAGCTAGGCTATACAGACGATTGCTTTTGAAAAATAAAACCATGTGAAAACTAGTGAAAATTCTGATTAAAATTTTTTATTCTACCAGAAAATTTATTTTTCTGTTTTTTGAAAGTTTTCAAAATTTTGAAAAGTATTGTATAACTTTTCTAATTTCTATCGAAATCAAAAATTTCATTGAGATCATTCTCAAGTCTTTCACCCATCTGTAAGAAACTTTCATAAAAATGTATGAAACTGAAAATTTTTTTTTCTTCAAATTTTGAAAATGCTCTAAAATTTTTAATTTTAGTTGGAAATATCTGGTTAACGAACTTCACCTTCATTTTAAGACCCTTAAAAATCTTACCAAAGGCTGAATCGATTGGACAAATCCTTCAAAAGTTAGCGTGGCTACAACATTCAGGTAACCATACAGACATACAGACAGACAGACAAAGTCATACAGACAGACAGACAGACACCGACAAAATTGTATGATTTTCGGACTCTGTGAGTGCCGAAACATAAAGATCCGTTAAAAACCAGAGATCGAAAATTTGGACGATTACAATACACTCTCATGAATGAGAATGTAATAGTTTTATTGCATTTCTCTATTGGATTTACTTCAACACTACTAAAGAGTAGGA